>JAGFPH010004058.1:35371-51256 GCA_018207615.1 Philaenus spumarius | reverse complement strand
AACCCTACCTTTGTATACTGATTGGCGAGTCGTGTTGTCAAGGATTACTCAATGACGGGCGATCAGATAAACTTTAAATTGAATGATTCATGATTAGTGATGCTTCATTGTATTTAAATCAAAATCGCTTTAGGGGTTTAGTTCACAATTGTGCTAACAAAAGCAAACGTTACTAAATACTATAAAGTTGAATGTATACAATTTCGTAATACTTACTAACATCCTTCCCTCTTTAGTAAAATAGACTTCATAGGCTCTCTTTTGACTAACACATTAACTGAATTTATTATCCGTAATTAAATTAACTAATAAATCAGGGTGTCCCATAAGTAAAGTGCCAAAGATCGGGGAATGGTTCTGTATTTCAAAATAAGAAAAAAAGTTCATATAAACACTGACCCGAAAAAGCTTTGTTTTCTAGATATCCGCTATTTTGTTTTTTGTACAAAATAATTCTTACCTAGAGAACGGTTTGACTGATTCAAAATCATCATAAAACACAGGGCTTTCTATAAGAAATTCGAAAGTTAACCGCTATATTGGAAAAGGCGGCCATTTACCCCCCCCCCCCCCCCGCAATTACAAAAGATAGATATACAGGGTGTCTCACGGAGAAAATTTCAGGACGTGTTCTGCTAGTGAAAATAAATAAAAGAGTCCATTTTAACTACATATGTTCTAATTTTTTTTTTAACAAGGAAAGGCTTGCCATTTAAAGTTTGATGCTAGATTTATGGTTTACAAGATACCAATGGTTGTTCATTTAAAAAAGACATCTCTCAGACTGGGTGATTCAGAAGAATGTTTCGGTGGCTCATTCTATAGCTAAAAGTAAGAACAAAAGTTGATATAAACATACGCCCGAAATCGCTTTGTTTTCCAGATATCCTCCATTTTGTTTTTTTTAGAAAATAATTCGTGTATAGAGAAATGTTTCGCTGATTGAGTTCAAATTTGGCAAGAAGTATAACCTAACTATGATAGACTCAAGAAAAATAAGCGATTATATCCAATCATGCTTTTCAAAATGGCGGCTGTTTGAAAATGTCAAACCTGGATTACTCAAAACCCATAGATTTTAACAAAAATCTGTTTCAAGAGACCTTTTTTGCAGCCCTTTTGATTCCATATGGGATGGTGGGTGAAAACAATCGGATGAAAGATAATAGCTAAATTAAAGATAATGACATCAAATGCACATACAATATTGCTGTGTTTACTATGTTGGTATAGGTTGCCGGGTTAAATAAACCAATTATTACACATAACTTAACTATTATTCTTCGTAAGACAGTTCTGTTACACTATCCGATAGGTAATCAAAAGGGTTACAAAAAGGGTCGCTTGAAACTTTACTTATGGTTCACCCTGTATACAGTTTGCTGAAATAACTTTGATTTAATACGTTTTAAACTGTAAAAAAGAAGTGAGCTCTGTGTAGGACATTGTTTTACATATTTTCTAGCTTCGAGGAAATGAAAAATCTAGTCTACAAATTGCCAATGACAATATAGGTCGGGTAGTTTATTCAATTAAAAGACTATAAAATCGCAAACCATTTAAAAATGGCTCCCAAAAAATTGTTTATCATTTTACGCCCCTCTTTTATGTTGTAAAAGTTAGGGTAAAGAAAAAATAGAATTAGTTTACATTCTTGAAGAATACAATATACAGGGTGTTTACTAAAAACCCTTCAGGACTTTGGGATATGATTCCTCATACAAAAAGTAAGAAAAAAGTTCCTATAAACATAGGTCCGAAAACGCTTCGTTTTCCAGATATCCGCCATTTTATTTTTTGTACAAAATAATTCATATCTAGAGAACGGTTTGACTGATTGAGTTCAAACTTGGCATGAAGATTAACCTGACAATTATATACCTCAAGAAAAATAAACGATTAAATCCAATCATGCGTTTCAAAATGGCGGCTGTTTGAAAATTTCAAACCTAAATTACTCCAAAACCGTACATTTTAACGAAAAATGTCAAGACACCTTTTTTGTAGCCCTTTTGATTCCATATCGGATGGTGTAATTGTTATAACAATCGGATGAAGGATAATAGCTAAGTTAAAAGGTAATGACAACAAAATGTCAATACAATATTGCTGTGTTTACTGTGTTGGTATAGGATGCCGGGTTGAACAAACCAATTGGTACACATAACTTAACTGTTATCCTTCTTCCGATTGTTTTGACAGTTACACGATCCGATAGGGAATCAAAAGGGCTACAAAAAAGGTGTCTTGACATTTGTCGTTAAAATGTACGGTTTTGGAGTAATTTAGGTTTGTAATTTTCAAACAGCCGCCATTTTGAAACGCATGAATGGATTTAATCGTTTATTTTTCTTGAGGTATATCATTGTCAGGTTAAACTTCATACCAAGTTTGAACTCAATCAGTCAAACCGTTCTCTAGATATGAATTATTTTGTACAAAAAAGAAAATGGCGGATATCTGAAAAACGAAGCGTTTTCGGACCTACGTTTATAGGAACTTTTTTCTTACTTTTTGTATGAGAAATCATATCCCAAAGTCCTGAAGGGTTTTTAGTAAACACCCTGTATATACCTATTGCACATTACTTTTAAACGATTTTAAAACCACATAAAAGTAAGCCAACACTAATAGTTGTTTGTTTCAAAACTTTTTAAACATCGTACTTTAGTGGAAATTCAACAGAGTAGCCTACTATATCGATCAGCATCACTCTACCCTTTGTTTTGTTGTATCGTCGCACTGCACTCTGCACGCTATAAAAGAGAAACTGCTCTTGACAAATCACATCAGCGTCTGAGATTATGTTTCATACAACTAGATAAGTCAGAAAAGATGGTCAGACATTTCCCGTTGCTTTATCGCGTTACTCCCGTAATAAGATTCGCCGGGTCTCTCATTTTTCTCTCTCTATTGTATCAATGTTCTGCTCACTTGAAATCCAATTGTCTTGAAGCTTTTGCCTTCAACTTTTGTTACAAGCTTAGTTTTCAGAGAAGTTATTATCTGATGTTTGTTCTATAATAAACGTCGTCTCTTCGGGGATGATTCTAATGCGGTGTATTTTATACAGTGAAATATGACCCAACTGGAGATTGGGGAATAAAAATAACTAAAAACTGACATCCAAAAGTATGTCAAGGTTATAAAACGAATAGACGTGAAATTAGAGTCCGTCTGTACGGAAATTAAATCGGGAAATCGAATCGGTTTATAGTCTTGGTTTGAACCATGGTGGAACGACTAACACGACTAACGACTGTTGTGTATTGATTTTTAACACACAAATGATGTCTAATGTCCGAATAATTAATAATAAAGAATCAAGTAAAATGTTTTTTTTTCTACAAATCCCAGTGGCCCAAAAGGGGAGGTAAACTTGAAGAAAGTAAAAATACATGTAATAATTTTACAGTTATTTTCAACAGTTATTTTTTAGTTTATTTAATTTAGTGTCCTTTTATCTATGGCTGAAGAACACTAGTTTCAAGAGACCTATGTGGACTCACAAGCTCTTACTGTATTGTAACCCACGTACGACAGCGTTCTTTACGCTCGATTAGGTAAAAAGCAAGCAAGCTTGTTAAAACCACTACTAGATGGTGTTGGCGTATTCGTTTTTACTTGTACATGCAGTACTTTGTAGAGTAAGGTTAATCTTAGAAGAGAAAGTAAAGTAACTAAAAGAGTTTATCAGGATTTCTAGGGTCCTTAGCCGAGTGTACAGCGTGGTATCTTTCTGATCAGAAAATCCCAGGTTTGAATTACGGCTAGTGATTAGGTAGCACTTCATATCTGTGGTTAGAGGGAAGGAAGGCGGAAGTGAAGCAAACGGTGGTTGGCTCGCTTCCAAGCAGATGGGACTTGGTTATATGGACTCAGGCTTAAGATGTTTTGCGTAGTTTTACTATAGTGAAAAAGAATCAACCAAAAATCGGTCAGTGTCGCTAAGCTATATCGGAAAAGAAAGAAATTGTTTATTTATGTTTGTAAAAGTTTTTTTATAACTCGTTGTAGCCTATCGGATTGCTTTATTTATAAATAAATGATAATAAATACCTTATATGTCTCAATAATCCTTAAATGTTAATACTTCTAATTTACCTTACGGTGAATTCCGTCAACTATCCTTGGTTTGATGTGGTTAGTATATCTCTTTAATCACATTACGCGTTTTAACATTATAGAATGGCTTAAATGTTAAATGCCAGCCTGATGATGCCTTCAGTGAAACGGCGAAACATGTTGCTAAGACATACAAGGTATTTATAACGATTTATTTAAAAGTTTTTACTTACTTAGTCCCGTTTTGAGAAGACATCTCAAAATGTACAAGTTGTTGTGGGTTGTAATTTTATTTATTACCACTGAACAGCTTTACTAACAGAACTTAAAATTTACGAAACATTGCTATGGTCTAACATGAGCACTTCCCCACAAGTTGTCTACAATATAAAAAATATAGAATTTCAGAGAAATTAAAAAGCCCTTATCTACAAAAAATTCAAATAATATGTAGGTTGAGTGACATCAAATTATGTCTTTTTAATCTGAATATTGTATTTAAACTTTGGTTGATCTTAAACCATTTTAAAATGCAGCCTGAAAACAGTTTTTTTTCCTTGGAAGCGCAAGGAGAAAATAAATAAATCCATAATAGTCATTTTTTGTTTCAATTTTAAAATATATTGTCATGAAGTTAAAAAAAGCCAATACTTAAGTATTAGTTCTACTGTTTCAAAAAAATTTAATAAAATGTAACCAACATTAACCTACATTTATATTTGAAATTTCTTTAACCTGTCAACCTTTTAAATATGTAGTTTGGGGCATATTTTTCAAGGCTGAAATATATTTGGGGATGATTTGCTGATTAAAAACAATTTAATCAAAAATATCAACGCATGCATATGTCTTTGATAAATGGATTCATTACAAACAAAACTCAAGATAAAACTGAATAATCACTGAAAAAAGAGATTATGGTACCACTTTGTTTGTCAATTGAATTCGTCGTTTATAGAGTTCTTCTTCCAAGGTTCTACAACTTTTAAGGAGAGTTATTCGAAGCAGCCGTTTATGTTTTGTCACATATTGAGGGAATCAAAATATTGAGTGGTATTGCTAGTTACTTCGGCTGGCATTAAAATGCCGAAGTATTGAAATCATGCGAAAATTTGTGTGTGTCTGTCTGTTAACACGATATATGCACTCGTAGACGTCGTAGTAAACTTCTGGTGGTGCCAAAATCTTCGTAATTTTATTGCGGATAGTCGAAAACCTTTTGAGCTTTCTAGCGTGAGACGTAGCACGTCGGGCGTCGGTGTCAAGTTTTTGGGTTGACATTTTGAAAATACTGGGTCAAAATTTTGAAAATACAGTGTGGGTTATCGTTTTATATGTTTTTGGGTACGGGAAAACCTATTTTGAGAGTTATAAAGTGTAGCGCGTCGGGGTCACCTTTATTGGTAAAATTTTTGAAAATATTGGGTCAAAATTTTTGAAAATACAGTGTGGGGTATCGTTTTATATGTTTTTGGGTACAGGAAACCCGATCCTGACCGTTAAAGAGTCGTAGCGCGTCGGATTCACGTTTTTGGGTCAACATTTTGAAAATACAGTGTGGGGTATTGTTTTATATGTTTTTGGGTACGGGAAAACCGATTTTGACAGTTAAAAAAAAAAAAAACACGAGCCGAAGTCTCAAAAAAGTCAAATTATAACTATAAAGTCGTCTAATTGACTTAAATCTGTTTATAATTAACAGAACGTGTAAGTCGAACAAAGAAGATTGCAATTTCTTATAAGGTTAATGACAACGGCTTATTCAAGCAACAGAAATAATGCGCTTCTGTCTTCTTCAATAAGCTGTCACTCGACAATTATTCTATAAGATAAATAAATAAAATATTAAAAATAACGTTTTTAAATCCCTTAAAAATGCTTTATCGAATCGTTTCTAATGTATAGAAATTGCATTATTAGGTGTAAAAAAGAGTAGAAAGAAGTTTTAACCAGGGATATATTACTATACAATTTTATCATGAAAACATAATGGATACATTGTCCTGAACATTTTTCTTTGCTCTGAAATAGATTGGAACTTTTTAAACAAGTAAACTGGACCGGGATCCTGACGCATGCATGCGTAGTAACGCCAGAGTTTTGATTAGGACAGAGGCTCTTGGAGTAGAGTGGTGTAGGTAGCTGTTATCTTGATCCTAACGCATGCTCAGTAGAGCCACAGTTTTTGGTTGAAGTACAGGAGCTTTTTTTATAAAGTAGCCTATAGAAAAAATGAAATAAGTTAAACAATAATTTTAATAAATTTCAACATCTATATATATAAAATTCAATGTATGTCCGTCTGTTTGTACGTTTGTCTGTTTGTACGTTTGTCTGGTTGTATGTTTGTCCTTTATGCGTTACCAAACCGTCAATCCGATTGCTTTGAAATTTTGCATAGTAACACAGGTTAACCCTGGGAAGGTTTTAGGCCATTTACCGAAGTCCTAGGACATTAGGGCTACGCCCCAGTGGCCCTCAAAGTTTCAATGTTAATCTTATAGAAGGTCAATCTTAAGGAAGAAGAAGAAAGATTTCTTTTGATTTTATCAGGGGCACAAAAAACAGCTGTTCGTATGAAAAGCTTAAAACAGCTGATTTTGATCAACAACTGATTTGGATTGAAAACTGAATATAATTTTAGGTTAGGCCTACAATGAACTAAAACACCAATTATTGGGCTAATTATTTAAGATATATAAAAGCCAAATACCACTCACTGACTGAACACTTAAAAAGAATACAATTACGTTAAAAAGACTGAAAATACCAACCACCACGGGTAACGCCGTACGGGTCAGCTAGTGTAAAATAAAAGTAAATTTGTTTTTCGAACGAAGTTCCTTAACGCGGGTTAACAAATAGAAAATGTAATGCGTAACAAAAAAAGTGTTATTAATTGGTTGCTAAGACAATGACAAAAAATATAAAATACGAGTAACGAAAAAAGTGTAACCAAATTTGTTGCTATGGAAATGATTGTAAATACATTCAAGAAACATGTGTTTTGGTTCATCAGTTTAAATTAAGACACGATCGGTTCCGTCCGGCGTAGTTCAGATATTTCGTCAAGCGCTGAAATACATTCAATAAACATAAAATTTTGGTTCATCAGTCTAGGCCTAACCTAAAATTATTGTGTGTATATTTACATTATTTTATCTGCCTTAACGGCAACATACATAAAATAATTTTATGTTAGGCCTAGAAAGTAATTTTAAATCTAGGCTTAACCTAAAATTATTGTATGTATGTTGCCGTTAAGACAGGTAAGATAAATTAAACATCCACACAGTAATTAGTCGAATTTTTGAAGAAAATAAGAGCTATTACACTCGACCCAATTTGAAAATTACTTTTTATATATATATATATATCTGTTTTATTCCCGGATTGATAAGTGGTAGTAAATATGCTTCAAAATTGCAGACTTTTTGGTGAAATGGTCCTAGTAGGATTCTTCAGATAGACTTTTTTTTGTTTTCCGATCGGATTCAAAATGGCGGAGTTATACCGATTAATCGTTTTTAGGTAGGGATTTAACGGTATATAAGTATATGGGTTTTTCCCACCTTGATAAAATGGTAGTAAATATGCTTCAAAATAGCTGAAATTTTAGTGGAAGGGTCCTTGTAGGATGTCCCAGCACTGATATTTTCATTTTTTGATTTTACACAAAATGGCGGGTCGTTTGATTCAAACCAAAATGGCAAAGTTAGAGCGAGGAAAATGCATCATTTCTCCCACTCATAAGCCCTTGTGCAGATTTTGAGCTATATCGTTCGAAAGGTAATTAAATTTACTACAATCCTGTGCAAAGGCATTTCAGGTACAGTCCCCGGAATAAGGAACAAAATACATAGAAAGCTCCCGATAAATGATTTTTTCATTATCCGTGTAAGGTTTTTGCACAATTTCTCCCACTCATAAGCCTGTGTGCAATTTTTGAGATATATCATTCGAAAGACAATTAAATTTACTATAATCCTGTGCAAAGATATATTTGGAACAATTTCCGCAACAAGGAACAAAATGCATAGGAATCTCTCATTATATAATACTAGTTATTCCCTGATAAGAAAATTCGGCTATAGTAATGCGGCAGTGCTGCTTACGGGTTTTTATTTTAGTTTTATTTTCATAATTGTAGGTTTCCAAGTCACTTTGAATAATATAGAAGATAATATATTAATAAATATTACCTTGTTAAATTTGTCCGTCTTGTGACTTCTGAAGAATGATTAATAATCTTAATACGACGCGTTTCGGGAACGCATTCGGCATTTATGTTTAAATGTGTTTTTAAAGGTTTTATAAAAATGTTGTGTGTTTGTGTTTTTTATAAAGTGTGTTTTTAGTGTTTTATGTGTGCTTGACAATGGGAATGCGTTTCCGAAACGCGTCGTATTAAGATTACTTAATCATTCTTCATAAGTCACAAGACGGTCAAATTTAACAAGGTAATATTTATTAATATATTATCTTCTATATAATAATTTTAGGTAAGGCCTAGACTGATGAACCAACATTTTATGTTTATTGAATGTATTTACAATGAATGGACATTAAACTGTGTTTGCCATCTTAGCTTTGAAATTATAATTAATTCTACTCCTTTAATTTAATAACATTAAACGTATGGAAACAGTAAATATTTGTATAAAAACAATCTATAATAAACGGTGATTGAAAGAATAAAATTATGTGTGTATGTTGACGTTAAGGCTGGTAAAAGAATTGAAGAAAAGGCGTGATGAACTTCCCACGACCGCACACATTTACTTTTTCCCTTTAGCTACTTAACAAAGTGCGTTTTTGCACACTCACAGTAGTTTTGTTTAGTTTTTATTCTTCGCCGGTTAAACTAATGTAGACGGGGAGTGGATTAGAACTCGGAAATATCCAATATCAATAGATGACAGCGACAAATACCAATATTGTAAAAGTGTTGGACATCTGAAACAGATAACCCTGTATAATCTATTACAAAATGGCATCGCCAGAAGCTCTCAAGGTTAAGTCAAGGATGATCGCGTTATGCACTAATTTTGATTACGGCTGTTATAATAAAAGCACGTTTCGTAATAGGTCCGCCTTAAGGGACTTTACCAATTAATCAAAAGGTAATTAATAGTCTAATTAGACGTTGGTAATTAGAGAATGGAGGCTGGTATCGCATCTCGCAAGGCCGAGGATTATCCTAATTGACTATACTTGGTTTTGTTGAATTCTAATCGTACTTCTGAATGTTGCTTGTTGATTGTGTGATAATGTATTAGTTGGGAAAACAAATAACATAGGCGTAAAACATATTTCAATAGAAATTTATTTTTAACTCCCGACGAAAAAAGAGTGATGTTATAATAAAAAGTTTAACGTGTGTATCTGTGTATCTGTCTGCTGTATCGTAGCTCCCAAACGGATGAACCGATTTTGATTTATAATTTTTTTTTGAAAGGTAACTTGATCGATGCTGTTCTTAGCTATGACCCAAGAAAATCTGTTCCGTTTGAAGATCATCATCTTTTTTCTAGTTGATGTGTCGGGGTTTTTTTTTAATTTTTAATTTATTATTTGTTATTCTTAAATAAATGTCCGTCTGTCTGTTTGAATTGTTTTTAGCCTACTTAAGATTAACGACAACTCCAGCACACGTGTAAGAGTGTGTTAATGCTTTTTTTTTTTGCGTGTATGTTATTCTTTGAGTTCTATTATTTTAAAGTTCTCATTTTAGAATTGTTATGTCAACATTGATTTATAAGTTTAATTTTAATTTCATAAAGCAAAGATTTGTTTTAGGTTTGTATTTAAGTGTTTTACTTTGTATGACAATTCAAATAGTTTTATTGTTTGTACGTTTCTATCGAAAATAAAAGTAAATATATTATCAATACAATAGAGTTAATTTTCAAAATGGTTGATAAAAAAACACAGAAGTACATTTAGAACTCCTTTCGAGACAAAACAGAACTGAATAATGAATCATGCCACTTTTTAATGCCCAGTAGTGTCAACATTTTAAAAATACAAGAACAAACTATACATATTAAAAAAAGGTATTTCTCCAAAAAGTATTCAAGAATTCTCAAGAATTTAAATTCTCTAAATTCTTTTCACTCGTTTTAATTTTTTATATTAAATATATTTTTTAAAACAAAATTACAAAATAAAATTTCCACAGAATATAAAAATAATCTATATATATAAAATTCAATGTATGTCCGTCTGTTTGTACGTTTGTCTGTTTGTCCTTTATGCGTTACCAAACCGTCCATCCGATTGCTTTGAAATTTTGCATAGTAACACAGGTTAACCCTGGGGAGGTTTTATTCCATTTACTGAAGTCCTATGCCATTAGGGCTACGCCCCAGTGGCCCACAAAGTTTCAATGTTATTCTTATGGAAGGCCAATCTTAAGGAAGAAGAAGAAAGATTTCTTTTGATTTTATCAGGGGCACAAAAAACAGCTGTTCGTATGAAAAGCTTAAAACAGCTGATTTTCATCAACAACTGATTTGGATCAAAAACTGAATATAATTTTAGGTTAGGCCTACAATGAACTAAAACACCAATTATTGGGCTAAATATTAGTATCAGGCTTTTTACAATTCTTCACAATTACCAGTTTTTTTTAAATTATATAATATATTTTTAATATATTATATAATTATTATTATTATTATCCGTCGACGGCAGGAAAAGCAGTCGACGGCAGTTTTAGAAGACTGTAGTCACTGGCAGGACACAGGGACAAAAATAATTCCCCTTCTCCCCCAGTCCCGTAGCGACTACCTGGCCGGGCGCTCGGGGCAATTTCAGCATTTCTAGTCTTGCGAGGCGACTCTTCCTAATCCTCTTTAATGAGTGGGGCAGTTTCTACGTTTCAAAAGTACCCAAAATGTCGGGGCAGTTTCACTACGCCCACCAATTTTATATCAACCGTTCGGCATTTCGTCCATCAAAAATTAGTTTAGTCCTCAGTCACGACCAAATGCGTTGTTAGGTTTTATTAATATTTTACACGAATATTCCTTTACTCATTTAAAATGACACGTGCAATAATTGTATTTCTTGATTCCACTTGTTTATGCAGTTGCAACGATGGTTAAGGGAATACAAAAGCAGGAATAAAAACAATTGACTTTGTATAGTAGGTTTTGTGATCATTCGTGAACTTTCTTTCACTACATATGTCTAGCTCGAATCTTATCAAACCCTGTCGCAAATTATATCACCGATGTCGTCGATATTACAGGAGGACAATGTAAACTGAGGCGGAATAGGTTTATGAAAATACAGTCGGAGTAATCGAATTTGCGTTTAATCGAAATAAACTGATGTTTAATAAAATTAGCGAATTGATTTGACAGATTGTACATTATTGGAATGATACGAGGAAATCATACCTTTATCTATTCCAGTTTGGTATATTCTTAACATTAAATTAAACCACCAGTACGGCCCCATCAAACACATGTCTGCTGAACTGAATTATCAAAACATTATCATCTGATGTTATCATCTGACACTGTAAATCGTCGAGAAATTGTTAATTTAATCACGTTTTCAACCAAACCTACAGAAATACCTTATTTACACTTCAGGCTTTTAAGTTCAGGCTTACCAGCTCCCCTCAACGTTCAACTAATAACCACCCATTTTAGTACGTATTCAAATACAATTTATTTGACTATTATTAAATACAATCAATAAGTAAATTTGCCAGTGAAAAAATACAAAATTAATATTTAATTTGAAAAAGCAGCTTGGGAACGCCGTTCCTCCACGTTCCTGTCCTACTCCACTCCTGAGAGGGGTGGTGTACGCCACAAGTTAGGACATGGCTAGAGCTTGGAAGTGGTTGTAATTGCCAAATTTATTTGGTTCCAAAATAATTTTTAAAATGTGCTATTTTACAATCATTTTATTAGCTCTATTACTTTTGTAAATTTATGGTGAATTATTAAAAATTTAACCCCTTCATATCCAAAACTATTGATAGCTACAAAAAAAATACAGAACCTATTTTGTGGAGAATTTAACGTATTTTAAAAAGATATAGAACAAACTAAGCTATACGGCGAAGGGTTTAAGAGATATTTGCAAAATAACCTAAAAAACACACCATTTTTACACCTTCCACTCCCTTCCACCCCCATACCCGACGCTATTTCGGTGGAGAGTTTTTACTCCATTTAGAGCAAAGGGTTATGAACAACTTCCAACAATCAGACCTTTGTTTTTGTTTTTTTTAATCCCTAGTCTAGTTATTTTTTGGGCCTAATTCAGGCAATGATAAACATCCAGGCTTTGCACATGTAAAAAAAATTGGTCTAATTATACCGTATGTTTCGAAAATCATTCCTATTAGACAAAAGACCTTTGTCATAAAAGTTTGCAATAAAGAGCACATTTTAGATTTTTTCTTGAGTTCTACTGATTACAGACCTATTAATTAGAATATAACTAGATTACGTGGTTTTCATAGGTAACCATGTCGTTTTACTTACGTTATTGGTGTCGCTTGTGATTATAGCGGACGATTTCATGGTATCTATTTTGCAATAATTTCTTTTGCTTTTGAATATAATCAGCTGACTATTATGAATAAAACATTTGTGTTCTTGTTGATAATTTATCACCTGAGACATTACAAACGTAATCATTAGGTGTTTAGGGTCATTTCGGTTGTTTAAATTGAATTAAAATGATAAAAAATTATATTTTTATCTTTATGTTTTTTTTTTTTATAAAATGAAAGTATTGGCCTTGTTTCTCAGATAGTTTCAATAAGCCGTTCCCATGTCACACTTACTCCTTCCAATATAGGCAACCATATACAATATGTGGCGTGTACACGAAACAACATGGCATTGTACCCAATATTACAGATAATGAATAATTCAACAATTAACTTTCGATTAATCGCAAACAGCAACGGTTCAGAGTGAAGACACGATCGTGCTCACGCCTACGCCAGCTCAAGGTCGAAGGTTCTATTGTTTTCTGTCTTCAGAGCAATGACATTTCCCTTATCTGGGACGCTACGGACGCTGTCCTACATACCCTCTTTCTCTAGCTACATACTTGACTGTTTAAAACGCCAGGCTCCATCACGTTTCCAGTTTTTTTTACTGTTGTCTTATTTCAAGATGTTTTGAACTTTAAATTATATCGATTAATTTCTCTTTGGAGTGTTTCCACCTCTCTCTCTCTTTTACTTTCGTACTATCTCTCTCACTTACATTAACATAGTCTAGTTGTCGTTTTATTTGGCTAGGCAGGAGTGGGAAAAATATTTCTGAGTTGACCGCAACTAACCAAGTGGCAGAGCTGTTCACTACAAGCATTGCTAGTTTTTCATTCTTCCGCTAACTAATATAGGGCAGATTCATAAAGGCGGAAAATAGAGGGTTACAGACGTAACTCTGACTTCAAACGTACTGAAATGTGCATGCGTGACAATGCATGGTAGTATGTGTTATTAAACGCAGCTTTCACTCACACATTGAACATTAACGGATATATTATTTTTCTAGTATTCCTCCGCGAGTAACAAGTTGATGTGATAACCACCAGAGTGCAGTCTAAACACTCGAGTAGGAACACAAATTCGGCGCTTACATGCTTCCACATGACTTCCAATTACTTTTATTGGAAAGGTAATTGAACTTCGAATGTGGTGATCTTTTTTCATTTTTATTTTCGCATGATTAAATAAGAAAAAAATCGCAAACTTTGATTTTGAGTTAAGTCAAAAAACTAATTTATTTGCAAACAAATTTAAAAAAACTAAAAGACATCCACATTCAGCCTGTCCTAACCTTTAAAATGACACATTCAGAATAATTTTCTTATCATTATTACTCCAGTAATCTTATTAGGCCTACTCTTTTAACATTGCTCTTAAGGGAGTTGAAATTCAAGATGGTTGCTGGGTCTGTCGAGCCTTAAGTGAATTCTTATATATTTCACTCTAAATTTCTCCATCTCACACTATTTTTATGTCTCCCTTTTTTCGGAAATTACAAGATCAAACTTCACAAACTAATGGTTAGTTTCTGTCTATCCGCCATTTTAAAATTTTGACCAAAAAACATTTTACTTTGGGGAAAAATAAGATATAATGTTTATTATTGTCACACACACTTTTAACTTCGCAGTATACGGATCGGAAAATGAAAGTAATTTGTATAAAAGTCAACAAAGTAATTTTACATTGTTTTAAAATTGTGTCGGTGGGGGTGAGTGTGTGAGTGTGCGCACGCTTATGTAGACATGTTTTCCAGCACGATCTCTTACGAATAAAAAATGATATCTACTTTGTTGGATTGTCAATCGAAGCGTGTTACAGTTGGTATGATCTGAAAGAAATTTCGTCAAGATTGGTCCAACCCTTTTTTGGAAACCTACATTATTATCTGCAAATGCGCATTGTGGCTGGCACAAAGTAAATATCACGAAACAGCTCACGAATAAAAAACGTTTTCTACTTCGCTCAGGTTCCAATCTAACCTTATTAACGGCATTATGATATAAAAATTTCATCAAATTCACTCAGACGTTTTTAAAAATATAATCTGTTTTTGTTATTGCGTAATACTTATAGAATAAACTTAGAACACAAAATCTCACAACTAATACGTTTATTGACTCTAACGCGTTTCAACGGCAAAGTCGCCATCTTCAGTGATGCACGAGCTACAATAGTCAAACTATAACTCACTATAGTGTTATCGTTGGACTATTGTAGCTCGTGCATCACTGAAGATGGTGACTTTGTCGTTGAAACGCGTTTGAGTTAAAAACGTTTTAGTTGTGAGATTTTGTGTTCTAAGTTGATTCTATTAAGTATATCTTCTCACAAGTCAAGCCTCAATATTTATTTATATTTCGTGATAACAAAAAACCACGAAACAGCTGAGATTGCAATACATTTTGTTAACAGGAGTAAATAATTGAACATATTGTCCGAATGATTGTATACAGCCGTACTTATAATAAAATTATCGTTCGTGTAGGGATTAATTCTTTTTGGTTTATTATTTCAAATGGTAAATTATACTGTATGAAAGCCCAGGCCTACTACATTTGTATTGTGTAATGTCATACTTATAGGCCTACAGAAGATTATTATTATCAGTAATATTAATATAATGCCATACTGGGAAGTTGAACTTGTGGACATAATGGGTCGCATTCCTAGTTTTGTTTTGTACGTACATGTACAAGAAACAAGGAATGATTTTAAAAAAAGCTGATTAGCATTAACTTTAAGCATTTTGACTGGTATTAAAAAAAAACTCTTTTAAATCTGGAAAGATCTCTCCAGTAATCGAGCTAGAACCAATGTAATCTGGAGTCTAGTCTGCCGAAGCCGGGGTCACCATGGATGTCCAGTAAGGTCATGAAGGGGATTACCTTCCGGGGAGTTTATCGGACGACTAAACGGAAAGGTCACGTGTTATAAATCTTTTACTCGGACAATGTGTCACTTATCTGGAATTCGTTGCAGGATCGTATCAAATTTATTGAGAACCCGTTTAAAACAGTGGATGGAGACCTCTAGTGCTTCATACAATATTAGTTTGTGGAATAGCACGCTTTAAAAATATGAAAAATTTCAATGAAATACTTTTACTCAAAGTGAACATTGGACTGTGTAATTCTTTTAAATTACGGAACGGAACACGAGTTGTGTGAACATCGTTGTGTTATTTATTGAAATAATCTTCCTCACAGCCTTCGCAATTTTGTGAGCTTGGATTTCCTCCTTTGCGTAATACCTTAAGCATACAGTTACATAGAAACACCTGTTAA
>JAGFPH010004058.1:6354-34585 GCA_018207615.1 Philaenus spumarius | reverse complement strand
TAGGTGCTCACTAAGAAAGGGTTTGCAAAAATTCGAAATTTTAGGAGGGGTTTGGGGGGATCAAAGTTACTGAAATCATAATTTCAGATCTTTTATTATTATGACAATAGTGCTTTTATTATTTAAGATCTATATATATAAAAGCCAAATACCACTCACTGACTGAACACTTAAAAAGAATACAATTACGTTAAAAAGACTGAAAATACCAACCACCACGGGCAACGCCGTACGGGTCAGCTAGTTATTTTATAATTGTTTACTGGCTAGGCTTAAGTTCTTGGAAGGTAAATATTATTTTTGGCAAGAACTTTAAAGTAAGTTTCATAGATATATATTAGGAAACGAGAGAGACAATTTAAGAAAAAATTCTCACACAAATAACTAATAATAATGCATTATAATAAAATAAAATAAATTAACTGACATGAGTTGAACGAATTTAAAAAATTAAGTTTTACATTTAAGGATTTCAACTAACTATTTGGGAAATTGGTCTACTCACGTCAGCGCTGAATAGCTGCCTGCGTGTACGAAATATATTAGTAGAATTTGATTGCACCTCATTCTCCAGCCCCGGCTTCAAGCTACTTCGTTTCTCTCGTAGCAGAGAAACTCGCTTTGCGAGTTCCCCCTCGACCTTGCAGCCTCATATTATGGACAGCTTCGCTTCGCTCACCTCTAGCTGCCCCCACGAGGATTTGAACCGGGTACTTTTATAGTAATTTATGTTTTGGGGGAACCAGACTGGCTATAAATTCTTGTAAAATAATTTGCAGAATAATCTCCTATATTAAATTGTTTAGATAAAACTCAAAAAAAGTTTCATTCTTGTGCTAAAACCTCAAAATTTTGTTAGGTTTTTTTTGTTGGCTAACGAACTCGTCTGAGCGACTTAGAATACACCATCGTGTGCACCAAATTTGGACCAAATCGAATGAAAAATGCAGTAGTTATTTATATGTATATAACATTTTTAATGACACCTGAAAACATGTTCTGTGGACCTTGATTGGTGCTCAATGCTCATGTTTCATATCTAAATAATGTATCACTGAGGTTGAAGCGTCAGGCTTAAAGTTTAGTAATTGAAGCTAGACAGGTTAGTTTCTAATGTTATATTGTTTATATTGTACCAGAGGGCATTGCGCATGCTAGCTTCGCTCACCAACCCTCGCGGCCACTCTCGGTGAAGCAAATGCACACATATTATTGTATACGCTAATATTTTTACGGGAATGAAGATTGTTTAGGGCAGAGGTTTTTTGTTTTTATATAGAATAGAAACAATCTTCAAGTTTTAAAATATGACCATAATGTGATACGGTAGAACAGCATTTCAAACTGGTCAGATAGTCCTAGTAAAGAATAAAAGCAGCATAATTTTAATAGCGATATGGGTTTGAATTATGATATAGTAAGCGTTTGTTGTTTGTGTTTGCTATTACCTAACCTAAAAAAACTGTAGGTTTTGTATAATAATTACCTGATTATAATTTTGCAAAGTTGGTTTCTGTGTTAAATAAATTGGTTGTAAATGCTTTCAAGAAATGTGTTGGCCTAAAGGTATAGGCCTAACCTAAAATTTTGTTTAGCTTTTGATAAAAACCAGCTGTTTTTAATATACAACAACACATGTCTCAGTTATAATAATACAGTAATTCTTTATCATTGATTTTTCTTTATGATTATTTTTGTTTTGTAAATTTAAACTAGAAAGGCTGTTTGCAGTGGTAAACGATTCACTGCACTAAATGATTTATAAATTTGCTAAGTTTTTTTAAATATTTATTTTAAAATACGAGATTATTACAATCTTAAACTACTGCTCAAATAAGTAATACACTAGAACGCTTCTCTCGCAGTTGGAAAATTCGCTAAAGAATCTCGTTAAACTTTGGCTCGTTTGTACATAGGTTTGTAAAATTATGAAATCAGGCTTAAATATATTAACAGTAATTACAAGATTAATTATAACCTCAAATACATGTTTTAGAAACTTGAGAGGCTTTCATTACGATTTCAGTCCTAGTTCTACTATCTTCTGTCAACTAAAGTTTTGAAACCAGGCCTAAATATACAGCAGTAAACATAACCTCAATACTATGTTTCAGAAATGTGCCAGGCCTATAATACAAAATTGACTATTAGAATTTATCCATTTTTGTCAAGTTTACTTTTTTTTTTACAAAATAAATTGTTAAATCAGGCCCAATTTATTCTAATTCTAACGTGCTAGAACAGTATAAATTAGCTTGTTTTTTTAACAGTAATTAAAAACTATCCAATGAACAGCTGATTTTGGATAGTACTCAATTTCATGGCTCCCCATAAGACCCTATGTTAAAATTTTTCAACTTTTGAATTATATTTCTAAAAAAATTGCGTTTTTACACGAAATACAACTATATGGGTGTACTTAAAAATCAAAACTACACCTAAATACAAAATTTCTTTGAATTCGTTAGAGCCGTTTTCGAGATCCGCGACAGATACACATATACAAAGATACAAACAAACATAGATACAAGAATTGCTAATTTAAAGTAATAGGATATACAAGAAAGCGAGAAACATGTGTTGAAGCCTAAATCATAATTTAGGTTCTGGCTACGTAAACCATACTAGGAATCTAAAAATTCAATAATGAGGTAGATCCTGTGGCTTCAGCCGTCAAAGTCTTCACACAGTTCCGTGTCCAGTAGCTGTAAAGCTTCCACGTTAACCTGATTAAGAAGTCTCTTCTCATGTATATTTGCATAATCCGTTAGACGTATTTTACTGATTTCAGATTTAAGGGTCTGCTGTAGTGGCGGCCATCTTGGATTTTTATCCCATAAGAGCAATGTTAAATTTCAAACCATTTATTTCGTTTACTTTTTATCATAAAATTGTTTGCAAGGTCTCATTTTAAGCACAGTCACAATACGCATCCGTGTTGCAATTTATATTTTTTTAAATGCTTTTGATTTGTTATGTAATTGACATTTTGTCAGTACAAAGTTTGCCCTAACACAATAAAAAATTAATAATGAAAAATAATTTGCAAGCCGGATCCGAAATTTTATAAAGAATATTCAGTTTTTTTAACACTCAATTACAAAAGATAGACTTATAAAATGGTTTGAAATGAGGCAATGTCAAAGCGTTCAGCTGCAAGAAATTGCACTGTTTAGATAGGGATGCAGTGAGAAGCGGTTGCGTTATCGGTTGCTTTCTCGTTTACTGGAACAGACCCTTAAGTCCGAATGTAGGTCATCATTACGCTGATACCATCTTGCGTTGGTCATTGCAAGAATTATACTATTTTGTCTTCTTTGTAGCAACGGACGATTAGATGTTTTTGTACATCCCCAAAGTTCTACATTGCTAAATTGATTGTTATGGCAATGAATGTAAATGCATTCAACAAACGTGTGTTGGTTTATTATAGACGACACGAGAATTGATTTGCTAAGCTTTTGATTCGAATCAGCTGTTTTACCTGTTATTGGGCTGGGAGTAAACTTCCGTATTTTGGCCATTTTCAATCTTTCAAATCAATATTTTGCTAAATCCTTTTCAAGTGCACCTCTACATAATGGTATAAAGTTGCCATGAAAGTTTTTCGTAAGTAGCTACTATAGTTTTGGCTGTATTTTGATTATGGATCGGTCAGTTAGGACTTCTATTTTTATATACCAGGTGTCTTAAAAGTCCAACCCCCCACCTTTAACTTTTGTGTTCTTTAAAACAAACAAATATCCTTTGGGGAACGATACTAACTTAGCCCAAAGTATCTTTTGAAGCAATCGGAAATTTTAAATGTCCCTTAAAAATGGGGGATTTTGGGTGCAACTCAAAATTTTTAAATGGGAAGTATGGTCTTGTGATACCTCATTTTAAAGGTATATTTAAGACTAGGAAAATGACATAAATAAAATAAAAATCGGACCACCCAAAATAAAATGGTGGCCCTAAACGTGTAGAAATAAATCGACATAAAGTTGCTAATATCTGAGGTTTTAGAAAAAATTTCAAGAGACAAAAAATGTTTATTTCAAAGTGCTTGACCTAAAATATTGCTTTCAAATCGATTTCGTTAATTTTTTTTTATTTTTTTTTTATTTTTAAGATGTAGGAGTCGACTTAAAATTTATACGAAATCGATTTGGAAGCAATAGTTTACTTCAAGCACTTTGAAATAAAGATTTTTTGTCTCTTGAAGTTTTTTCTAAAAACTCTTCCTTTTCGAGATATTAGCAACTTTATGTCGATTTATTTCAACACGTGTAAGGCCGCCATTTTGTTTTGGGTGGTCCGATTGTTATTTTATTTATGTCATTTTCCTAGCCTTAAATATACCTTTAAAATGAGGTATCACATGACCATGCTTCCCATTTAAAAATTTTGAGTTGCCCCCAAAATCGCCCATTTTTAGAGGACACTCAAAATTTCCGATTGCTTCAAAAGATACTTTGGGCTAAGTTAGTATCGTTCCCCAAAGGATATGTGTTTGTTTTAACAAACACAAAAGTTAAAGGTGGGGAGTGGGACTTTTAAGACACCTGGTACATACAGATATCATTTGCCTAGTATAACAGGTTTACAATGTACCGAGCTTGACTCGTGGGAATTATTATTTCTAAAAATGAAAACACAGAATACAATTCTCACAAAAAAACGTTTAACTGTCAAACATGTTTCGACGGCAAAGCCGTCATCTTCAGTGACATATGAGCTACAACTAAATTATAAGTAAGGGAACAAGGTGTTATATGTACATGTATACCATCTAACAGAGAAGGGAGTGGTCTTAACAAAGAATAAATAGGGTTAAAAATAACATCATTGTAGTGCAAGGTAAGTACCTAAAGGTAGCTTTAATGTCACTGAGGATGACAACTTTGTCATTGAAACGCGTTTGACAGTTAGACGTATTTTCGTGAGAATTGTGTTTTTACTTTTAAGGGGCTCCGGAGCGTCCTATCTCGGCAATGTAAATAACACAACATTTAAGGAACATTTTCTCAGAAACTACTGGATCAAAATTAGTAAAATTTTATCAGTGTGTTAGTACTACTTAAATACAAAATTTAACATGAGGGTTTTACAATACAAGCATTTGAATACATTTTGTCATAATTTTTATAAAATAATAGAATTTTGACAAGTTTTTGCCATATTTCTCAGTCGTAACTTATAAAGGATCGCTTATATTACAAAATGCTCTCTTTAAAACCTGTAGTATACTCCGTTAAACAACCCCTGAAAATTTCAGATCATTAGGTTAGATAGATTTTGATAAAATGTTCCTTTTGTGAATAAAATAATTGTATGATTTCCGGAAAACATGTTCAAAGTTTTACTTACATATTTAATGCATACCAGCCCCATATGCAGGGTTGTCATCAGCCGAATATCATCAAAGACTGTCTAATCAGGTTAGGCACTACAGAAAAAGCTAAATATCCCTACCTAAATGAAAATTCCCACCATAGGCAGCAGTTTTAATTATTTTCAAATTGGATAAATCATATCAAATTATTAAGAATATGATAAAAATTTGTCTTATTCTCAAGTGTCATACGAACAAAAAATGTATTTTTACCCACTTAGAGTTGAGATATGATAATAAATTTAGGCTCGTTTTAAAGCTAAATAAAAGGGCAATAATAACCAATAAAAAACAAAAAAATTAAAAAATAAAATTTTAGGTTCTCGGGAGCCCTTTATGTGGTTTTCTTTTCTTTTTAGTTTACATGCTAGCTTTTTAGATTTTCACTTGATAACGCGAGTTAATTTATACTCTTGAAAAGACGTGTTATTATTATTTCAAACTTTTCTGTAATTCGCTTCGGAATATTTTTTGCATAGACTCTGCATCAAGTGGTTCGTATACGAAGAAAAGACCAGGATACCAATACTACGATTATCATTATTATTATCGACCAAGATATGATAAAACAAATTTGTACATTAAATTAACTATATAAAAAAAACTCGATGTTCAGATTTTTTTTGCCTATGACATCATTTATTGTATAATTGTTTTATAGAATCGGCTGTGCGAAAATAAAGTCGAAAATATAAAACTTTCTCCAAAACCTAATCTATATACGCCCCTGGTTTATTGAACATATATATTTTTATGTTATAGAAAACTATTTTATAGCTTAGAGGAAATCTTACAAAACGTGCTACTTAGTAAAAATATGTTTTCACTTTTACGGAAAATCTCCCTTTTGATTGGAACACTCGGCCTGATTCACCTTCTCGGAACCGTGTTTTACGCGGAAAACTAAAAACTCCAGGAAACCCATTAAACCGCATTCCCAACGCGTGCATTATGCGTGGCACCGATGACGGCGTTGTGCAAAGTGACACTTTTACCTTGAAATTCCTCCGCGAAGCCCCGCCCACGACCTTTCACCCTTCCAGTCTGTACCCATTCGGACACGTGATTATCTGTATCGCGCCGGTTTCAGACAAAAAAACAACGCTTCCACAACCGACCTTGCCGTTTTGACCCGGATATTTTCCGGAGCTGTTTTAAAATCGGACTTAATCTAGATTATTTTCACGCCTTGAATTGTCGCTTCTAACAATGGATTTGTCGGTGATTTCGGATTGGGCGGAGTTCGTCAGGGCGTTACGAAACTAAGTCCGTTTTCAAATTACGTTATGTAAATTAGGAATACGCTTTGACTCCTTACTAAAAAAATAAAGTGCCTGTTTATTATTCCTTATTAGGTGGGACCCCTGCGTGCGTCGCACGCCAACCCTCTTAGTTCATTCATTTATTTTGAAACCTAAACGGCTAAATTACAATGCATTTAAAAAAAAGCATCTTTTGACAAGATATTCAGGACCAACTCATGCTGGTTCTTGTTAACTCGTTCACTGCTAAGGACGCACATGTGAGCTTGACACTAAACACTAAGAGAAGCGGCCGACGCACAGTGCATTGCACGCCAACCCACGTATTGGAAGTATTTTCAATACACAATGCATTGCGTGCTTCGCACGCCAACCTCCGTGTCGGGAGAATTTTTAATACACAGAGCGTTGTGTGCTTCGCACGCAAATTTTAAGCCTATGACGCACATGTGCGTCCGCTTTAAAATATTAGTGATTATTACGTAGAAAGATTCAAAAATAAACAATAAAGGAATTTCAACTCATTTATACTATAAATATAAAAAATAAAAGGTCAGCTCCTATCAAAGGGAATACGAAATTTACGCAGCAGTGATTGAGTTATTAAATTAATGAAAATATTTATTTATTCGTTCTTTTTTACAAAATAAAAGTATAGAAAATAATCGTAAGCTGCAAATAAACTGACAATACCCTGATGTTGTTAAACTGTTATGGACTTTACGTGTATACTTGAAAACCTAATTATTACTAAATCTACAAATTTTTTACTTAAAATATACCTACACATAAGAAAACAACATTACATTTATGAACAAAATACTAAAAACAATGTAAGTTACTAAATAGATTTCCTTAAAATTATTTATGAACTAAGTATACATCTTCTTTTATTTAAGAAAAATAAGCGATTATATCCGATCATGCGTTTCAAAATGGCAGCTGTTTGAAAATTTCAAACGTAAATTTCTTAAAAACAATACATTTTGTCAAAAATTGTAAATATATATTTTTGTGTAGCATTTTTAAATCCCTATCGGATGGTGCAACTGTCAAAACAATCGTATGATATGTTAAACTGTTATGGGCTTTACGTGTATACTTAAAAACCTAATTATTACTAAATCTACAAATTATTTACTTAAAATATACCTACATATAAAAAAAACAACAATATGTTTATCAACAAATTATTTAAAACAATAATTACTAAAAAAGATTTCCTTAAACTAACCCAACACCGAAATTATTTATGAACTTAGTATACAGTCTAACATCTTCTTTTATTGAAGAAAAAAGAGCGATTATATCCAATCATGCTTTTCAAAATGGCAGCTGTTTGAAAATTTCAAACGTAAATTTCTTAAAACCCATACATTTTGAAGAAAATTTAAATATATATTTTTTTTGCAGCATTTTTAATTCCCTATCGGATGGTGCAACTGTTAAAACAATCGTATGAAGGATAATAGTATTGTATTTGGATAACCTAATAGAACTCCGATCCAATGCAATATTTGAATCCACTGGAAATTCTACGATAGTGGCGCTATCTATTGGGGAAATGACGGAAGCGGCGTGAGTCACCAATGCTACCAATGATTTCTCCCTAACGCTACCTTGCGGCGTAATCAAGTACTATTTTCCCGACAACCTTTTTTTCGGCACACAACCCCCGTAAGCATAATCTATTTTATTATTCATGATCTATGATAATAGTTAAGTTATGTGTATTTGGTTTGTTCAACCAGCATCCTATACCAACACTATAAACACAACAATATTGTATGTACGTACGTTTTTATTATCCTTAACTGAACTATTATCCTTCATCCGATTGTTTTTACAGTTTCACCAGCCGTTAGGGAATTAAAAGGGCTACAAAAAGGAGTCTTGACATTTACTGTTAAAATTTACGGTTTTTGAGTAATTTAAATTTGAAATTTTCAAACAGCTGCCATTTGGAAACGCATGATTGGATATAACCTTTATTTTTCCTTTAGATCATTGTAAGGTTAAACTTCATGACAAGTTTGAACTCAATCGGTCAAACCGTTATCTAGATATGAATTATTTTGTAAAAAAACAAAATGGCGCATATCTGAAAAACGAAGCATTTTCGGGAAAAAATTGTATTCTTGATTTTCTCTTTATTTTGATTCATAGAACCATTTCCCGAAGTTTGGTACTTTACTTACGGGACACCCTGTATAATATTACAAAACAATACAAAGTTACACAATTTTAATTTTCAAAGACGCTAATAACTCTATACCAACATAATTATTTAGCTCCCATAATATCTTTATTTAGCTGAATATCTCTATCTCATATCACAACACATACATACATACCCTTACATATATAAATACTAAATCTGTCCCTTCTACACCAACTCATTATGTGTATGCGATTATATTATATTTCTATATTTTTGACAATTACCCATTTTTTCGTTTCAGGATTTTTGACGATAGCTTAGGTATTTTTAAGATACAAAAACATTTAAAAAAAAAAATTAGTTTGTCATTTAAAAATGTAAATATTTTTTGTCTCTATTAAAACTATCATATCATCGCAATTTTGAATATTTACAGAGTAGAGTTTAAGACCTGGAATACTGATAAAAATAATATTAACAATACATAGCCTATATACCAAATTTAAACTCATAATTTTACTAAATTCTAATGTTATCATTAGTTTTCTGACTTATTTTCATATGAACATTTTAGTTTATTTTTAGGTCTCCTATGATCTCCGGTAGTCGCGACCCACTCTATATTTTGATTTGTCTAGTTTCCAAAATGTATTGATAAAATGACCATTATAACTTTGGCCAAACCTACTTACTAAGTATTGTTTTTAAGATTTGTATAGGTTGTTGCATAGATTGTAAATTTAACGCTTTTGGAATACTCGTGTCTTGCTACTTGTACTTTAAAATAAATAAAGTATAAATAAAACATTAAATTCCTATAAAACGATACCTTACGCGATGTGGGTTGGCGAAAGAACACCATACACCATTGGCATCTCAGAAACTATAAAAGTTACAACGATCTTTAAATGGGGGACCTTCCCTACTTTTTCTCTTTCATAAAAACTACAACATTAACATTTTCAAAAACTCCGCCATTTTTCCAACTTCATTTTTTCAAATGGAAACCCCCATTTTTTATGTTGAATTTCGATTAAGGATACAAATTTAAGACATTTTTACTCTTTTGTACTTTTTTCCTAAACCCAACCGTTTATGAGCTACAGCCTCTCAAAAATGTTCTATTTTATGTGATTTTTTTAATTGGACCACCATTGGGATCTCAGAAAGTATTAATTTTACAGCAAACTTTAAATGGGGAACCTTTCCTTGTTTTATGAGAAATTAAAAAATATGTAGTTAAAATATTTCTAAATGGCCGCCATTTTCCATTATGGCGGTCAACTTTGAAATTTCTTATGGAAACCCCTACTTTTTAGGACGGATTTGGGTTTTACATGCAATTGTAAGACTTTTTTATTCTTGGTGTTTTTTTTTGATAAATTTAACCGTTTAGCCGCTAGGAGCGCTGAAAGTTTCAGAAACTCTTATTTCAACAATTAATTATTAAAGAGGCATGTTTTACCATTTGCAAACAATAAAATTTAACTCAAAGTGCAATATTTTGTACAGTGGAATGTTAAAAAGCTGTGTCAATTTCACAAATACTTTATTTTATACAAAAAACCTACTTAAATTACTGTTAACTTAAACGGTACCAGGAACTGGCACATACTTTCTCACAAACATATTTAAATTATTAAACAGATTCACTGTGACTTGTAGGGTGGGGTAGGAGAGGTGATTTTTTTAACAGTAATTTAAGTAATTTTTTTGTATAAAATTAAGTATTTGTGAAATTACATCAGCTTTTTAACTTTCCATTGTACAAAATATTACCCTTTGAGTTAAATTGTATTGTTTGCAAATGGTAAAACATGCCTCTTTAATAATTAATTGTTGAAATAAGAGTTTCTGAAACTTTCAGCGCTCCTAGCGGCTAAACGGTTAAGTTTATCAAAAAAACACCACGAATAAAAAAGTCTTACAATTTCATGTAAAACTCAAATCCGTCATAAAAAGTAGGGGTTTCCATAAGAAGTTTTAAAGTTGACCGCCATTTTCCAGTATTTAGAAATATTTTAACTACATATTTTTTAATTTCTCATAAAACAAGGAAAGGTTCCCCATTTAAAGTTTGCTGTAAAATTAATACTTTCTGAGATCCCAATGGTGGCCCAATTAAAAAATCACATAAAATAGAACATTTTTGAGAGGCTGTAGCTCATAAACGGTTGGGTTTAGGAAAAAATACAAAAGAATAAAAATGTCTTAAATTTGTATCCTTAATCGAAATTAAACATAAAAAACGGGGGTTTCCATTTGAAAAAATGAAGTTGGCCGCCATATTGGAAAAATGGCGGAGTTTTTGAAAATGTTAATGTTGTAGTTTTTATGAAAGGGAAAAAGTAGGGAAGGTCCCCCATTTAAAGATTGTTGTAACTTTTATAGTTTCTGAGATGCCAGTGGTGGCCCATTTAAAAAAATCACCCTGTATATTTATAGGGGATTTATTTTATGTTTTCAAATGTTTCTTCAGTTCTAAATTTAAATATTTACTGAAAACCCCTCTTCAAAATTACATTACAAATGGTGATAAAAGTAACGAGCGAAGTCGTGAAATAATATTTTGCGGTACCGAACCAAACTAGAAGAAACATTATTCGTTTTCTCTATCTTAAATAGGAAAGTTATATACAGACATTTTTTAAAGTTTATTTTCAGTTCGTTGAGCCTGACAGATTTTTAAATGACTTTGCTCGTATGACGGGATTTCTACGCTAATTGACCGAGTGTAAGCCAGATCCTGTTTCAACTCGACCAGTCTTTTTGTATGTTTGTTTGTTACGGGATTACGAAAAATCGCGTTGTTAGATTTTCTTAAATTTTGACACAAATTTTGAGGAAAACCTATGTATGTATGTGTAGGATTTTTGCAAAATGTAAATTTGTTTAATGTTGTGTTATACACTTTGTAAATTAGTCACAACGTATATTACTCAAATTATTCTTAGTACACGGTGAACGGTAGCTGAATGGTTACCGTCTGTATTCATATAAATACAGTACCGTCTGTAAATATAAGTATTCATTTTTCGTCTCTAGAATCAATAACATTTTAAATTTTTTCAAAAGTTTTCAATATTAATAATGTCTCATAATCTTATAGGTTCTACATTTTGCTTTTTGTGCTTCTACAAATAAATCTTTAAAAACAAGTAAATTAATACTATAAAACAAAAAGTTTTACAAATTGCAATAAAGAATATACAATTCTCCCAACATAAATTATAAAATTGTATCCTGTAAGAAGTTCTTAATCGAAAGAAAGAAAGAAATTGAAAGCAGATACTAATATAGTTATAATTTAGTTGTAGCTCATGTGTCACTGAAGATGACGACTTTGTCGTTGAAACGCGTTTGACGAATAAACGTCTTTTTTGTGAGAATTGTATTCACTTTTATTTTTACTTTTAGAGATACTAAGAACCAAATAAAACTTAGTTAAGGCGTATTTAAAATTTTAGTTTAGTAAAAATTATAAACATAAGTAATACACAAATGTAATAGGTTCTACTCTACATCTCTTATTTTACACACCTTTATGCAAAAGTTGTAAAAAAGCTCTACTTGAGATTTAGTCGTTGGCATATTACTAAAGCAAAATTACTAAAGCACGATTTCTCTAAAACTACTGAACTGATTGGAACGAAATTTGGTATGTAGCTTCCTCTAGGGCCGTAGGTGCTGATAAGAAAGGGTTTCAAAAAAATTGAAATCTTATGGGGTTTGGGGGGTCCAAGTTACTAAATCACGATTTCTCCAAAACCATTGAACGGATTGGAATGACATTTTTTATGTAGCTTAACCTAGGGCCATAGGTGCTCGCTAAGAAAGGTTTTAAGAAAATTCTAAATTTTAGGGCAAGTTTGGGGGGGGAGGGGGGGGGTTAAAGTTACTAAAAAAAACACCCAACGGATTGGAATGAAATTTGATATGTAGCTTCCTCTGGGGTCCTAGGTCCTCGCTAAGAAAGGTTTTAAAAAAATCTAAATTTTAGGGGAGGTTTGGAGGGTCAAAGTTACTAAAAATCCCCATAAGAAATACACAGTGTAATATATTTATTGATATAATATATGTTTTGTTAATATACATTTAACTTTGATTTGTATATCCGTGCAAAGCCGGATCGGGCCAGCTAGTCTAGGATAAAAATGAAGTTAGTAAACTCATATGTATTTTAAAAAAATCTATGATTCGAGTCCAAACGTGAAAACGTTTTTTAATTCCATGTTTTGTCATTCAAAAATTCTTTTCAGTTTTGGTTATGTGTTGTCTAAATCAATTTTGTGTACAATCTCACAAAAAGGCACGTATGGAAAGGAAATACGACTCTGTGGCACATACGGAAAATGACAACACTGTAAGGATTTACTTTACGAATAAACGATGGAATAGAGGAGTTGGACTTCGAAACACGAGAGGGCAGTGTAGAAGAAGATGCTGGGACCCAATGAGATGGAAGAACGCTTGATAGAGGAAGGACAGACATGGTGAGCTTTGCCGAAGAATTTTGAAGCTAAACCGATGGCCGTAACACCAACACGAGGTCCTGCATACCCAGATTTTACCGATGAAGGATGTTGGGCACATTAGTTGCAAACACAGTTTCCGTATAATATCCAATACATTATGCAGTTTGGACGCTTACTATGTTTTCTTTGTATAATAAACTGTCTGATGGAGAAAGTAATAAACATTAAACAAAGCAGGAAAACGTGTGAAAGCAACACGTGAATGTTCGGACACGTGACGCGAAGGCCGGCTCCCTTGGCTTAACACGCCCACTGTTATACGTACAGCTAGCTACCGGTGTCTGGTGACGTCGTAGATCTGTCAAATTAGGTAAAACAAAGCTATTTAGCAAAAGGAAAACAGCTGATGAAATCCACGAATAATATTTTTTTAAAGGTTTAGTTTTCGAAAATTTTAAATAAAATACTATTTTAGTTTTAAGTTTATGTTTAATCGTACATCTTGGTTGAAAAGGATTTATAAAGTATGTTTGTGGAAGGAAGGAAGATGATTGATGTACGATACATGTCTCCTAGTTAGTCCTCAATTTGTGACACTATTTCTTTAGCAAATAGTACCAGGAGACCGAGCTAAAGCTCGATTATAAGCAGGGCTATGGTTTCAATAATAAATATTGGATTATTGAGTTTTGAGGTTAGGCCTATAACATTAAACAACTAAATAAAGGGTATGTTTATTTAGCAGAAGTATTCGTTGCCATGGTAACTATAAATAGATACAACATTAGGCTTACCTCTAATAAAATACAGTTTAAAAGAAAACAGATGATTATTGTAATGGCATTGAAAACATTTGCATCAGCTGTGCTTCGTTTAAAAGAAAACAGATGATTATTGTAATGACATTTAAAACATTTGCATCAGCTGTGCTTCGTATTGTTTAAAATGGACAAATTTCACTTTTTAATTTAATAAAAAGACGTAGAAAACGAATTTTCCCAGATTGGTTACCATTTCCAATCGATTTCTCGTGGCCAAAAGCCCCATATAAAATCAAAAATCCTTAGACGGAGATTCCAGATCCATTTAGCAGACAGACAATTATCTCTCGCTTTAGAAGATAAGATTTTACTTGGCTTATCAGCAATTATTAAATGTTGTTCAGCCTTCTATAAGTTACATTCATAAAACTGTTTACCTATTTTTATAATAAAGGTAGGTAACCTTAGACTAGAGTGCGCTTCTAGCTTAGGGCCTACGCCGAGTACCCTTGCTCGGCTTGGCGTGAGTACGCTGGAAATTGGGAATAACCTTAGAGTGCTTGGATTTTATTTTAATTCATATAAAACCGAAGTCTTTTATATACATTGGCCAAAGCCGATCAGGTTGTTTCGGCCAGTCACTCAAGATTGATTGTAAGCTTGCTGTTGGTTGAAGAGGAGGAAGAGAAGTAGATGGCTTTCGTTTAGTCGTCTAAATTCTAATTCATAACATAAAGTACTTACATAACGATTCATAACTTGCCCACTGTAGCAGATAAAGCGAAAGACCGATGAAACATATATCGCCACTCAAGATGCAAAACCTCATAAACCAAAATTTTGCCAAAATTGAGTTTTTTGCATAACTGGATTTATACAGTCATTCTATACTTTCATACTTAATTTCATGTCAATCTGATAATCATTTCCTACGTGTTTTTGTATAGACTCAACAAATCTTAAATTCTATGTCGGGCACCATAAAGCTCTCACGAATACAAATTATACAGATTCAAACTTAAGAACAACCAAGCAAACTTCCTATTACCACTCCTAGATAGTGCTGATGAAGGTACATTTACTTGTACATGTAATACTTGTAGAAATAGTAAAGTAACTAAATTTATCAGTTGTTTTTAAGGCAAGCCTTAGCCGAGTGGACTAACGCAGGATCTTCCTGATCAGAAGATCCCGGGTTCTAATCTCGGGTAGAGACCAGGTAGCTTTCATATCTGTGGTTTGAGGGTAGGAGGGCGGAAGTAAAGCAAACGGTGGTTGGCTTGCATCCAAGCTGACGGGATATGACTGGTTAATTGGTATCCGGCTTGGGATGTTTTGCATAATTTTTTTATTACAGTATTTATATATGTTATTAAAAAAAATCAACCATGAATGATCATAAACAATTTACAGTGTTTATCAATTGCAACCCTCTATATTATAAATACTAGTGAATAAATATTTAAAAAATAAATTATAACATTAAACTGCAAAGTTTTTGTTTATTCCTTGCAATAAAGGGGTATTTGAGGGTTACAAGGTTTTGCATCTTAAGTGACGATATGTTAAAGTTACCTAAAATGCATCGAATACCATCAGCCGGATATTTAAAACTTTGGTTCTTCCACAAAAACTACTCCCAGAACGAAACCCTTATTTTGTGCTTATGTTGTAAATTATCTAAAGTTCATCGCTATTTTCATAACATTTAAAAGTTTTTCATTATTTGTTGAGGTTCTAATTCGATTGAAGTGATTTTTAAATTTGTAGATTATAAATAACGACAAATAAATAAAAAAGAAAACGTTTTCTACTCTTGCCTACTATATTAAACAATTTATACATTGTTACCGACCTCTGCTTTCGAACTGTGCGAGCTTAAAAGCAGCTCATACTAGTCTGTAGCAGCCGCTTCTAACTAGCAGCTACAGTGTAGTACCATTGACTATATAAGTATAGTCAATGGTAGTACTCACGAGTGAGGACCTGAGATTTACAGGCGCTAAGGCTGGTGCCGTTGGCCACGGCTGAACTAGCCATGTCACTAATATGTTTTGCCCAACTATCAACCCTCCGATTTCTCAGAAATGCCGACTTTCAAATCCTAGTGGATCATCTCGGTAACATCCTTCAATACTATTGTTAAACACACTTACTAATTTCTAATAAAGAGAACTTCCGTGCTTTCAAGAGAAGAGTTGCAGACTGATGTTTTAAGAAAAGCGTTTAAAATAAGTGACAGGGCAAAATGAATGCACTGTGCCGTGCGGGTTGCGTTCTTTCCAGGTCCACACTCGTACAGGAAAGTAATATTGCCAGCAAGCAGCGTAGTCTCACCCAGAACCAGCGGCTGGTGAATGCCAGCGGGCTAGCCGGTACTACCATAGATCATGAATAATAAAATAGATCTTGCGTGCATACGGGGGGCTGAGTGCCGAAAAAAAGGTTGTCGCGAAAATAGTGCATGATCGCGCCGCGAGGTAGCGCTAGGGAGAAATCATTGGTAGCATTGGTGTTTCACACAGCTTCCGTCGTTTCCCCAATATATAGCGCTACTATCGTGGAATTTCCAGTGGAACGAAATATTGCATTGGATCGGAGTTCTATTAGGTTATCCAAATACAATGGTACTACTTACTACCGAAAATAGAAGTCGAAGATGTTTAACTTTTAAGCACTGCCCATGTTTAACTTTTCTCTAAGGTTGCTACATTTATTGTTTAACATGGGTTTAATTGCAAGTTAGGCCAGTTAGATATCCGCGAGCATTCGCAGCGCACACTAGCTCTTGTTTTGAGGTTAAACAACAAAGTTACTTGTAGTTTACTTTTTCATGATGTACGAAACATCCAAATGACTTGTTAAATTGCAAGTACAAATCAAATTTAAACTCTATAATCAAAAGTAACTTCAAGTCACAGATTTGGTCAAATAATTTAGGCATGTACTCACATGAACTGTCGCTCTTAGAATGTAATGGTCTAATGGTTCGTAATGTTTTAACGATGGTTATGAACTATAACTTCGGAATCTTGTGACACCAATTTACAACTATGTCACATGTAACAACAAATTGTCGTTCTTTCTCGCAATAACACTTTCCAACAATACTATAACACAGGGGGTGGGGGGGCGAACGCCCTGGGCCCCACTCCCAGCGGGGATTCTCGCAATACAAAAACTAAATAAATTACTTATAAAGTACAGACGAATTTATAGTTTATATTGCAGATTGTCCAAGAGTAACTGTGGCATATACAAATATTAAATAATAGAATTATAAAATTCACGAATTTAGTTTAACACCTGTGATCACGGGAGAACACGTTATATTAAAATTAAATAAATGAGTTATAAAATACAGATTAATTTTTAGTTGATATTTAAGATTGCTCGCTGGGCCCCTCGCCATATAAAATGAAGTGAGTTAAAATCACGATTACCAAGAAATAGAGAAACAAATTTTGTCTCGCGTTCCGGCTTCCATCTTGTGAAGAGTCAGCTCTGTTGGCAGACAAACAGATGAGCACAATGATTGCGAGCGCGAGTAACATAATAAACTAAATATAATCATTGCTTAGGTCCGGCTTTATTAAGGCTATTATTTGATAACATTTGGAAATAATACACGTGTATATACATTGCTTTTACTAATTATTAATTATTCGTAGGTCTGTTTATTAAAACCTAATATCTTTAATACAGCACGTAACATCAATTTTAGGCTACACTAACATTTACTCTATAATAGGGGCAACAGACGATCAACTGGTTGTTGTCAATCATGTTGTCGGTTGATGCAACAGACGACACGAGATGTTGACAACCATGTTGCCAACATCATTATATTGATATTATATTTGGCTCCGCCCACCAAATATCAAACCTATTAACTTACCTCGATATTGTCGAAAACATAAAATATAAACCACCAATCTGCCCACAGACGTTCAAAATTGTCGTCAACATAATATGTTGGCAATAAGGTTGGCGACCAAGTTGATCGTCTGTGGGCCCCTTGTAAGCTTAATTTTTCTCTGTGTGATTTTGTTTTTACATATTAAAACATTCCATGTTTCAACTTGATTATTGTTTTATTTCTTAATTGTTTAATATTTACGAAATAGTTTTGTAATAAAAATACATTTTTATTATTTAAAAATTGCATACAAATTTACTTTTGAACAAAACATTATACAAGTCTGTACAAATATACAATACTAGCTGACCCGTACGGCGTTGCCCGTGGTGGTTGGTATTTTCAGACTTTTTAACGTAATTGTATTCTTTTTAAGTGTTCAGACAGTGAGTGGTATTTGGCTTTTATATATATAGATCTCAAATAATAAAAGCACTATTGTCATAATAATAAAAGATCTGAAATTATGATTTTAGTAACTTTGATCTACCCAAACCCCTCCTAAAATTTCGAAATTTTTCAAACCCTTTCTTAGTGAGCACCTATGGCCCTAGAGGAAGCTACATACAAAATTTCATTCCAATCCGTTCGGTAGTTTTGAAGAAATTGTGATTTAATAACTTTGATCACCCCAAACCCCCCTTAAAGTTTCGAATTTTTGAAACCCTTTCTTAACGAGCGCCTATGGCCCTAGAGGATGCTACATACCAAATTTCATTCCAATCCGTTCGGTAGTTCTGAAGAAATCGTGATTTAATAACTTTGATCCCCCAAAATCTCCCTAAAATATCGAATCTTTTCAAAACCTTTCTTAGTAAGCATCTATGGCCCTAGAGGAAGCTACATACCAAATTTCATTCCAATCTGTTCCGTAATTTTGGAGAAATCGTGATTTAGTAATTTTTAACCCCCCTAAAATTTCCAATTTTTTAAATCCCTTTTTTAGTGAACACTTATGGCCCTTGAGGAAGCTACATACCAAATTTCATTCCAATCCGTTCGGTAGTTTTGAAGAAATCGTGATTTAATAACTTTGATCCCCCAAAACCCCCCTAAAATTTCGAATTTTTTCAAACCCTTTCTTAGTGAGCACCTATGGCCCTAGAGGAAGCTACATACCAAATTTAATTTCAATCCGTTCAGTAGTTTTTGAGAAATCGTGATGAGTGAGTCAGTGGGGTTTCGCTTTTATAAATATAGATTATAGGCTGAATGCATGAATTTTAAGAGTAAATTAAAAATGCTTAAGTAGCATAGGAGGTCCACCTTTTTATTTTGGGTATATATCCCCTCCGCCCCTACAACAGTCCCCCGCCCTAACCAATATGGCAATGAAATATCATATCACCTAGGGCACCGCAAGGTCTAGATACGCCACTGTATAACCTACAGTTTGTAAAATGTTTGTGTTTTATTTTGTTTGTTTGTTTGTCGAAAACCTTTTATGGCATTTTTATAGAAGTGTTGATAACGCTTTATCCAGTATTAGTTGTGTGTTAGAGATCATAGTGTGTTGTTTATTTGAAACATATTTTCAGTAAAACCGGAACTACATCGGAACAGGAAGTAACAGTCCCGTGTTATTCACTGTCCCACTCAGCACTCACACTGCCTTATTGTTATGTACTTTTTAACTATCACCTTTCATAAAAACACTGTAAAGTCCTTTGTTTCATTTTGTGCTTTTATTGATAACTTTTTATGTTTTATTCGTAGAGATAAAAGCAAATGTTTATGATAACTCCATGCTTTTACGTAACATATTGTTACGGTTTATGTGACAAAACATATTTAATAAGACCGGAACTACGTCGTAAACAGGAAGTTAAGTGGTACTCTCTGTCCTACTTGCACTCATTGTACTTCCCAGACATACATTGCTAGACAAGAGGAGCGAGCTTTACAATACATTAATGACCTTGTATGGCAGGTTTAATACTGTAGGACAAAGCTGTAGCATTAATGTATAATACGCGTGTAATGCGGCTATTTGTAAGGCCGACAGTAAAATGTCTACAAATGGCATTAGTTGTTCTAATTAACCATTGTTGCGTGCTATACCGTCCGTATGCGTGTATGAAGGCGACACGCTGAGTGTCATTCCGACCCTTTGTGTTTAAAATAAACATCGTAATTGGGAATTTCAGCCTAGTTGGGAAATTTGATATTATCACCAGATGTTGTTCATATTCGTTAATGGGTTTTACGGATATTTATGTATACAGGGCATTAAAAAAGCTGGGTTTTGTAATTTAACTAGTCGACAGAATGTTTCTGTAAGTTATGTTTGTTTACGTAACCCGAAACTTAAAAGTGTAAAGTTTACGAGAGAAATCTCAAAAAACATTTTGGTTAAAATAGTATGTATTAAAAATCTTGTGGACATAGGCCTACTCTATGGGTTAGCTGATTTTGTTTCGAAGGTCTTTCTGTGGAAAATTGAATTTCTAACTAATACATTAAACGTTTAATAAAGCACTAATAATATTAAATTCAGTAAAAACTACAGGACAAACTGCTGATAAACAAACAACAGAAAAAAAGTAAATGTGTTCGGTCGTGGGACCCCCGTCAGGAACGAAGTTCATCACGCGTTTTCTTCGGTTCTTTTACCAGCCTTAACGGCAACATACACACGTAGTTTTAATCTTTCAATTACCGTTTATTGTTAGATTGTCTTTTATACAAATATTAACTATTTCCATACGTTTAATGTTATTATAATAAAGGTGTAGAATTAATTATAACATCGAAGCTAAGATGGTAAACACAATTAAATGTCCATTCATTGTCAAACATTCAATAAACATAAAATGTTGCTTCATCAGTCTAGGCCTAACCTAAAATTATTGTGTGGTTGTTTAATTTATTTTACCTGTCTTAACGGCAACATACATACAATAATTTTAGGTTAGGCTTAGGCTTATAATTACTTTATAGGCCTAACCTAAAATTATTGTATGTATGTTGCCGTTAAGGCAGGTAAAATAAAATAAATATACCTACATACAATAATTTTAGGTTAGGCCTAGATTGATGAACGAACATTTTATGTTTATTGGATGTATTTCAGCGCTTGACGATAATATCTGAACTTCGCCAGAGGGAACCGATCGTCTCTTAATTTAAATTGATGAACCAAAACACATGTTTCTTGATTGTACTTACATCCATTGCCATAACAACCAATTTTGTAACGCTTTTTCGTTACTCGTATCTTGTACTTGTCATCGCCATAGCAACCAATTAATAACACTTTTTTCGTTACGTATTACATTTTCTATTTCGTTAACTCCTACCGCAACCCGCGTTATGAATTTCGTTAAAAAAAACAATATCAAAAAGAAGTGAAAAGTAGGGTTAAAAAAACACCCTAAATAACTAAACCAATAATCAGTAATAACACAAACTAATTAACAAAATAATAAAATAATACAAATTTTAAAAAAATATATGAAAACACAAGAACACAAACGTTCTATAAACAAAATGAGTAACTATCAACGAAAAGGAAATACAAATATACCACGATTTAAAAGAAAATAGGAATACACCGAAACAAAACGTGTCGTAAATATTAGTAAAACAAGAATACAAATCCGCTAAAAAATTTTTAATTATCTACAATGTTTATAGTAAAAAAAACCCGAGGGCAAAAGATATATCTGGGTGTATTAATTTCATTGAAAATCTTATTTTACTTCTACTACATATATATATTATGTTTTGTTTACGATAGCTATGTTTCTCTTTTTGGTACCAGCGGAGTGTTTAGACTTTTTTAGTGCAAACACATCCGAAATGGCTTAACTTTTTACCTGTATTTTGTGTACTTTATTTCACTCGTAATTTTTTTTCTTTTATGCTCAAATTAGTGTCTACTTTCAGATGAGAATACCAACTCAGAAGAACTAAAACAACCATGACATGCAAAAACAAAACAACAAATAATATCTAAAACAACAAATTTAATACACTAAACACAAACCAAATATTAATTGTTAGTAAAACAGGAATAAAATCATACTAACATACTACAATTAAAAAAGGAATAGAAAATTATAAAACACTAGCTGACCCGGCAATGCTTTGCTATTGCTTAATTTGAAACTTTGAAAGCCTGTAATTCGTATCCCTGAGGGCCGATGTAAATTATAATGGGATTCTGCTCATTGCTTGATTTACCTAACCTAAAATTATATTCATTATTTTTTTCCAAATCAGTTGTTGATCAAAATCAGCTAATTTAAGTTTTTCATACGAACAGCTGTTTTTTGTGCCCCTGATAAAATCAAAAGAAATATTTCTTCTTCTTCCTTAAGATTGACCTTCCATAAGATTAACATTGAAACTTTGAGGGCCACTGGGGCGTAGCCCTAATGTCCTAGGACTTTGGTAAATGGCCTAAAACCTTCCCAGGGTTAACCTGTGTTACTATGCAAAATTTCAAAGCAATCGGATGGACGGTTTGGTAACGCATAAAGGACAAACATACAAACAGACAAACGTACATACATTGAATTTTATATATATATATAGAAAACAAATAATAAAAAATAGGGCAATGTGAAATGCTCTCTAGAAACAAAACGAAAATATTTTAGTTTAAATGTTTGATGCCAAAAAGAAAAATATAATTTAAACAAATCATTGCCATGGTTTCCATCTAAGATATTCATGTTCAGACCTGCTAATGCAATAAATATTTTCGCAGAAATAGTGATACAATTTGATTTTAATTTCAGTTATTATGGTTTTCTTTGTTATTAGTTTACTAGTAAGCCCCCGTGAAAAATTACAGGCTGATTAATTAGATACACATCAGAAATACATCATATAAAAAACAAACTATTAAAAAACAGCATTAAGGAATACTTACCTAGGCCTACATAACTATGCTGACGGAGATTTTTAATTCGCTAAATGTGTACAATAATAAGGATTATAAAACTGTAGGCCTACTTGTAAAACGTTTTAAACATAGTCTACGTTATTATATATTTAAAGAAAGATAAAAATAATATCATCTAACTGCTTTTTATTTCATATTGATAGATCAAATGATTTATAAGTTATTAATATTATAGTAAAGAAATTAATAATCCAATATGTTTATATGTTCCGTATAAATGTACGAATGTTTCCCAAGTTAAACGAATAGGTTTAAATTTCTATAAACAAATATATTGATGATAAAAGGTTGTTTTTATATACAGTTTATAACCTCAAAGCAAATATTATAATGTATATTATAGCATACATTAGTTCTATAACTCATATTAAATAAAAATAATTTCACAAGAAATTATAACGATTGAAGTTGTAAACATAACCCAAACTATAATGTACGCTGGGTTTGTGTATTACAGATGATGGGTGAAATCAGCAGCTGTTGCTGTTTGGATGTAGGAATGTTTCCGAAGTTAAACGAGTAGTGGTACAGTATCTTTTCTTAAAATTTGTATGCAAAAACATATTAGTGATAAAAGGTTGTATTTATATACAGGGTGTCACTTAAGTCTGGGTACGGTTTAATATTTCGTATATAAGGAACATTTGAAGGTAGATGTGATTGAGGAACCTACTCTATGTAAAAAATACTATTTTATTACGATAAAAAAAAATCCACCATCTTGGATCCACCATTTTAAATGTAACTTTGTTTTTTTTTTTTTTAAATAGGAAGGTGGTCATGTGATACATCATTCAGATGTAGAATTTCAAAAAAAAAAACCAACGGTGAAATTTGCACATCCATATTTTCAACCGATTAAAAATGGCGGCCAAAAAACAAAAATCGTGTATTCCGATTTTGCTTCATTTTTCTGTAGCCTACTATTTTTGTTTTAATATTAATTATTATTATTTTTGGATTTAGAATTAAATAAGCTTTCAAACGATATGCCACACAAAGATATTTGGGAGTAGGCTATTTAAAATTTTTTGAGTTACAGCCATTTTGATTTTTTTTAAAATTGATTTCGAGTATTTAAACCAAATATCGTTGTGTGGCATACCGTTTATAGCTTATTTAATTTTGAATCCAAAAAGAATAATAATTAATATTAAAACAAAAATAGTACATCAAAATGGGGCAAAATCGGAAAACACGATTCCGTTGTTCTTTAACCGCCATTTTTAATCGGTCGAAAATATGGATTTGCAAATTTCACCGTTGGTTTTTTCTTGAAGTTCTACATCGAAATGATGTATCACATGACCACCTTACTATTTAAAAAAAACAAAGTTACATTAAAAATGGCGGATTCAAAATGGCTGAAATTTTTGTTGATATCGTAATAAAATAGTATTTTTACATAGAGTAGGTTCCTCAATCACATCTACCTTCAAAATTTTCTTATATACGAAATGTTAAACCGTCCCCAGACTTAATTGACACTCTGTATAGTTTATAACCGCAAAGCTAATAATATAACGTATATTATAGCATACATTAGTTCTTTAGCTGAAATTAAAAAAAAATTAACTTCACAAGACATTATAACGATAGTTGTAAACATAACCCCAAACTATAATCTACACTGGGTTAATTTAAGTAGCCTATTACAGATGATCAGGTGAAATCAGCATGATATTAACTCATAATGACCATAACAATTGAATATAACAAAGAGACAGAAATAGCAAACTCAACCTTATTTTTTCTAGTAGAGTTAGAATGTTCTAGAATCCGTCCTTTGCTCTAGAGTAGATTGTAGAGACACTCACTGCCATAAAAATACACGCGACCTCACTCCAAGCATCCTTGTAATTACAGTAAACCTATAAACACATGTAAGTGACTCTAGTAGGCATACTTGTCGCTGTATTTACATATTTAAGTAGTGAGGCACGGTCCCGACTTCGCGACATTCTTTCCCAAAGCGTCTTTATTGAAGGTGACAGTGGGCTCAAGGTGCTTCCATAAGTGTTTAGAATTTAATTACTACTCTGAAGAGGTGTGGGTAGGTGAGTGCCCATGATCAGGATATAATTGCAAAACATATGTATGAAACTTTACTACTTAAGTGTTTTTCTATTATCAATTATTAATTAAATCAATGACAAACATTTTGCAAGACAAATATTTATATATATTAAGTGAAGCCGTTTTTTGTAAACGCAACTCCTCCCTTATTTCTGGACCAATTTTAATGTTTGAGGTTTCAAAACATTCGTCTCATTTCGTAGTTTTGCAATAAGGTTTTAGATGTCAAAAATTCTTATCCTTAATGGCGTGAGCTAATCTCAAAGGTCGGGTTTTCCCCATAAGATTAACATGGAAAATATTTCAAAACCATTTCTATACAAAACAGCTGTTTATAATAAGAAACAAACTAATCCAGCTCATTTCGTGGGTGTAAATAACGATGATTACAGTATTCAGAAGGTTATAAAAAAATTTTAATACAAAACAGCTGTTTATAATAAGAAACAAACTAATCCAGCTCATTTCGTGGATGTAAATAACGATGATTACAGTATTCAGAAGGTTATAAAAACATTTTAATACAAAACAGCTGTTTATAATAAGAAAATAACTAATACAGCTGCTTTGTGGAAGTAAATATTGATTTTTATAAGGGAGGAAATGAATTATTTCTTCAAATTATAAAATTTACGAACTAATTTGTTTTGAACATTTAACATTATTTACCATCTTAGTTTTGAGGTTATTATTTATAACTTTTTTGTTAGGTTTTTGATTAAGTGTAGACCTGAGCCTTACTGGTTCTTTTAAGGGTCGGCTCTAGTAAAACAGAAAGCAACCTGCGACTCCAGCGTAGCGGCGGTAGGTTACGCGGACATTGCTCATCCTAAATCCATTTAAAACCCGAAATTGTTCAAATAGCGTTTTTTTTTAAATACTAAACTCTTGGGGACAAAATTCTTCATCCGAATGGCTTGATAATTTTTCGCTATAATTAATAGTTACATCGTAAAAAAATATTTAAAGTCACCCTATAGCGGCGGTAGGTTACACGGACATTGCTCAGCCTAAATCCATTTAAAACCCGCAATTGTTCAAATAGCATTTTCAAAAAAATACCAAACTCTTGGGGACGAAATTCTTCATGCAAATGGCTTGGTACTTTTTCGCTATAACTAATAGTGACAACATAAAAAATTATTAAAAATTAATTTTTTAAATTGTTAATAAATATTAAACAAAACGTTTTTCTTAATTTTGGAAAAGCCATTTGCATGCGTATTGGCCATAGCTTTAAAATGACATATCGTTCATAATTATCCGATCAAAAATAAAGAAAAAATATGGATTTTAATTTAACATTGGTCTTATGGAGTGTCAACCAACATGGCCGACAGCTAGAGCCGACCCTTTACTGCTGTTATAAAATATAAGAAATAATTTGATTTGAACATTTAACATTATTTACCATCTTAGTTTTGAGGTTATTATTAATCCTACACTTTTATTATAAATAAAACATAACATATGTTTTTAGAAGATCGCACTGGCGGTTGGCGTGCGGAGCACGCAGGGGTCTCCCCTAGTATTTTGAAAATCTTTGAACGACTATCCTTCAATCCGTTTTTTTCTAGTTAAACATAACGTATCCTTTAAAAGCGTTTCCAAGTAGGTAATACAATTTCGCAAATACTAGAGGGCTCCTTCCATTTTTCGCTTTGTTCATCAAACTCCATGGCGATTCGTAACGAAGCAAATGCAAACATATTATTGAATACTCTAACATTTTCACGGAAATACGATTGATTAGGACAGAAGCACTTGGATCGGAGTAGAGTGGTGACCTAGATCCTGATGCATGGGCAGTGGGGCCAGAGGTTTTGCTTGAATAACAGGAATATTTATACATACTAGAGAAGAAATGAATTATGATTAAACTTAATTTTAATAAATTTATACTGAATTTCTAAATTTTATAATTTTATTAAAGTAACATATATACAGCTCGTTTATTTAAAAACTTTCTATATTTAAAACTGAAAATACACGCAACTTAAAATATACTGAATCTGTAAATACTTACTATTGATAGTTTGCGATTTTCCTTGTTATTCAATAATGCAAATATCTAAAATGTAAAAAGATGACCGCATTTGAAGTTTAATTACCTTTCAAATAAAAGTAATTTCAATAATTTTGGATAGTTTATGACGGAAAAATTCACGTTATTGTGGAAGCATGTACGCTCCGAATTTGTGTTCCTACTGGAGAGATCACTCTGCACCCTGGTGGTTATAACATCAACTTGTTGCTCGCGGAGGAATACTAGAAAAATATTACATCCGTTAATGTTCAATGTGTGAGAGAAAGCTGTGTTTAATAACACATACTACCATACATTGTCACTCATGCACTTTTCAGTAAGTTTAAAGTCAGGGTTACGCCTGTAACCCTCTATTTTCCGCCTTTATGAAGCTGGCCTATATTTGCTAGCGGAAGAATGAAAAACTAGCAAACTCAATGCTAGTACTGTAGTGTACAGTTTTGCCAATTGGAGAGCTGCGGTCAACTAAGAAATATTTTTTCACTTCTGCCTTAATATATAAATTTTGATTTAAACTTGCCTGCAATAATTAGTGTCGATTGCCGCTTCTAGGGTTAAGTCGGTTGATAAAGAAACCCAACTAAATTTCTGACTAATATTTTGATGTCTTAGTTACAATAAAGTTGCATCACGTGACATTAGCTCGCTGTACCCTTCTAAGTTTCTTGCGGTAAGATGAAAACGGTTATTGTAAGAAGTCCGTAATAGATAAATCTTTAAATTGATAGGCGTATCCTCTGGTGGACGTTTTTTGTAAATCTTTTCAAATACAACCCTACCCTTTTCTTCACCTTACTGAATTTGTTTTTATTTAACCGTTTTGCCATCGGAAGATAAAAACGTATCCAAAGGGCGAATGTTTTACAAAACATTTTTAGTTTTTGAATTCCTGTCAGCCACTTTTTGAAAAAGCGTGGTAAAACAACCCATGTTGGATGAAAATGATTAGCGTACCTATAAAATTTATCAAAATGAGATAGGTAGTTTTCAAGTTATCATAATAAAGGAAGCAAGCTTGTTCTCTTTATTATGCAGTAAAGATAATAGAAACACATTCCTTTGCACCATATTTTTTTAGAAGCACTTGACTAAAAATAACAGTTTTGATTAAAATGCATAACAAATAGTACAACGTATATATATATATTTATATAATATATTCACTACGAAGACACAGAGCAATCTAGTCTTACTCTAGCACAATGTTTGATAAAGTAAAACTAACGATTCCCAAGGCAATG
>JAGFPH010004057.1:89050-122239 GCA_018207615.1 Philaenus spumarius | reverse complement strand
ATAAGTTTTGCCACTGAACCACTGGAATGCATTGTTATTGATCTGTCCCTTTGTTGTTAATATATGAAAGTATTGTTCGAACCCGCGAATAAGGATACCTATATTTCAACCCCTAACAAAATGGTGCTAAGCTGGAGTTTTGGTCTTTACCAAAAATAGTTTTTGCTTGAAAAAATCGGCCGAATTTTTGAATGAACTTTTTTTTTTAAAATTACTTAGTTTTTTTTTAAGATACATTAAATACGTATGTAGATGTATGGAAAAAATATGTTGTCTTAATTTTTGATGAAAAATGTTTTAATTGAATTAGGGTTTACAAGTATTGATTTAACCTATAGATGAGTAATTGTTTTAAATTGTTGTATGGCCAGTGTTACGTTTTGGATACCTTATTGTGAATTTTTTGTTGGTATGTTTGTATTTTTGTTTGTAGCATAATTTCGACGTCTTTAAATTTAAGTATTGTGTTATATTGTAAGTACGAATGAATTAATTGTTACGGCGCGGTAGGAATTCATTGTCAGCAATTAGCTCCTTCTTTCCTCGAAACGTGCAAGTCTTCACGGGTCAACATACTCTATTTGGTACCAATAGCTGTATTTTGCACTTTCGGCGGATTGAGTAACTGGAAGTGTGGAATACAGTAGATACTGAATTATATGTTTCTGTTTGTTTTCGATGCGTACCGAGCTCAGGAATTTGCGAGCGTGGCATTTATGTGTTAAGTGTTTAAATACCACAGCGGGTAGGCCTTGCGTTGTCTTGCTTACGTCAGGAAATAAACTCCTGTGGTTTTTGTAGTTTGAATTGATTTAACTTTAACTGAAATAAAGGCTTTGAACTAAGGTAGCGCAGATAAAATTTGGACAGATTTAGGGTTTCGCGCATCTGAGAAAGCAGATTTAGAATGCATACGTTCTAAACTAGTGACAACAAAAAGCGTAGGTCGTACGGATAGTTTGTTTATACAACCAAAAATGGCAGAGCGATTACCTTTCTTTGATCCGTGTAAATTCCGGGGTACTACGGGGGACGATGTTTTAAGTTACGTGAGAAGGTTTGAGCGTGCATCGTTAGCTAATGGTTGGGCAGATGATAGAAAATTACTATATTTTCCCATGTATTTAGAGGGTGTTGCTTAACAGTTTACGATAATTTTGAGCGTAAGCACAATGTTTTCACATGGGCGGAGTTAAAGGGACTGTTTATAAATACATTTACACCCACGCAGGAAAAGGAGATGTTGTTAATGAAGCTTAATAATCGGGTACAATTGCAAGATGAATCCTTCGTACAGTATTGGGCAGACGTAGAACATTTATGCGCACATATAGATGCGGAAATGCCAGAACAAGAGTTATGTGCATATATTTTGAAGGGGCTCAACCCAGCATTGCTACAGCAAATAGCAATGTTGGACAATTCTTCGTTGAAAAAGCTTAGGGACAACATTAAGTCATACGAGAAGGCAGCTTATTTAATGCGAAATCGATTAGGGTGATATTCGTCCGGTGATACCACAAATAGGCAGGTAGTTGAGATGGGAGAAAGAATAGATAAGGTAATGGCGATATTAGATAATATGCAGGTGTCAGGGTATAACAGACGGAATGAAAATGAAACGAGATACGACAGTAGGCCACGAGATTACAGTAAAAGTCGGGGGCGTTTCCAAGCAAGTAAGTCACCGCGTAGTGACGGATCTTACGACGACAGTTGGATACGCGAGCGCAAGGGCTTTAACGGGCATTATAAGACTAAAGGGCGTTTTAAAGATACACAGCGTGACCAGAATACAACGCAGAGTTATACATGTCGGGAATGTGGCAAGCCAGGGCACTTTTCTAAAGAGTGCAGGGGCGAAATTCGAAGACATGCATCGCCGCGTAGGGGAAACTTTTACAGCTACAATCGGAGACAGGAGCCAGGAAACTACAAAGGGCGATCGGAAATGGACGGACGCGCATTCTACACGCAACGGTAAAGGTATTCAGCGCAGCAACGCACATGTTGCATATGCGAGAAAATAGGACACGTTGCCAGGGACTGTAGACGTCAATTTCAGGAAGAGCTACAAAAGCCGAGAGGGCAGCGACGGTATTCCCCTGAGCCGGAAAAACCTAGGAAACAAAGCATGTTTCTGATCAACGTTAGGAAGAGTGATAATGCAGAGATACAATGGAAACTTGCACAGCGTCAAGAGCAACAAAAACATGTGAATTTTGTAAGGAAGCAATTGCACTGCCATCAGCAAAATAGTTACACATGCGGAAACGTAGTACATTCAGGCCGCGATAGCTGTGTCAGCGACCTTGAATTGAAGTCATTGCCAAGCGGAACAGATGATCCAAGCAAACGTAAGTCAACAATACGGAGTTATAGTATAATGACTTTGAACACGCGTAGGAAAGTACTCCATGGAAGTCGCGCACTACCTACGGATGACAGTTTAAGGAATTTTACTAAACCTGTAGCAACACGGAGAATGATTCCCAATTCACGGAAGGATTTACCACGAAATATGGCGCGAAAACGGGTCAAGCGGTATGACTACAGATATAAAGGGGTAGAATACTGTGTAGGGAAGCAGATGTTTGTTCGGGAGCCGAGGAGGCATAACAAATTAGCACAGGATTATTCGGGGCCATGTAAGGTCTTGCGGGAAAATTACAGGGTTGCTATGTACAGGCATGGGCGATTGAAGCCAGAAAATGGGCATGTAGCAAGGTTAAAGAAGTACGTAGTTTCCGGGTGAGCAGCGTTGGTTGTGTGTTTTTCTTGTTTTTTTGTTGATAGTCTGCGTTTTTATATTTTGTATTTTGGTCATAAGTTATGTTGCTAAGTTTTTATGAATTATGTTTTATGTTATATTATGTATATTATGTGTATAATGGGTTATAATAGGTTGTAAGACAGAGTGCACCAAGGTGTCGGTAAGATGCAGAGCTATGTTGTTTGGCGGGGGACTTGTTTTTTGTATATAAGGGATGATTTCCTCAATGTGGTATATTAAATGGCTTAAGTAGGATGTTTATTCTGGTTTTTGGACTGTGGAAGATTTAAACAATGGTTGGGAGTTAAAAATGCCATTACTAATTATAACGTTTGAGTTTGTTGAAAAGAGATAGCATGGCTACGAGGACGGCATACTTGAGGACGGCGTTCCGTGATGCGGCAGCTGCAATACCAAATATGAGAAGAGCCACGGAGAGGATACGGCAGCAGCGGCGGCCACAGAGCTGAGAGCGGATCTGCTAGGGCCGTTCTTCAGGAACCTCTACCTTGGATGTTGCGGGCTTGGCAGCGGACAGCAGACACTGTGTAGAGGGAGCGGTTGGTGGCTACGGGATCTCAGAATGTGTCTTATACCTAGTCAGCGGATAGCGGGTTGCTATCTGGATAGTGCGCCGGATTCCTTTCCCACACCCAATTTTCCCCGAACTTTCTGTTTCCCCAGAATTTTTTATTCCCCCAAGCATTGGAAATTTTATATGTTGTGTGTTGTATTTTAGATTTTGTAAATTTTGTTGTAAATGTTGTGAATCTGTAAGGTGAATGTATTGTTAATGTGTGTGTGTTGTAGAAGTATGTATTTAGGAAAATAACCCCCGAGGGAGATGTAAGACAAATGTCGAGGACGACATTTTTCAGAGGAGGGGTATTGTTACGAATTGATGGGGTGTATAATAGAAGATATATATTAGTTATATTCACAGTATTAGAGTTAGTATGTTTAGTGTAAAGATATTACTTTGCGTAAGACAGATGGAGGTAAACAAGGAAGCATAATAAGGAAGGATGAGCTTGGCAGAAGTGTTTTTGTGATGCACGGAAGAACAGTGTAGTTTGTCAACACGGAAGTTAGATGGGTTATAAAAGCATAACCCTAATCTAGATTCGAGGCCAGTCTGTTAAGGTGTTGGGCCGATAGCTAGGCCAGTCTGTTAAAGTGTGGGGCCGGAAAGCTAGGCCAGTTAGCTAGGGACGTTTGGCCGGGACTTGGCCAAGTATTGTGATCGAGAAGCTAAGGGTTGGAAGCTGGACAGCAAGAGACAAGTCATCACTACGAGAAGTCTACACGAGATTGAAGGACGAAACCGGTTCTGCAATAGAACGAGATTTGAGTGAGTCACAGAATACTTAGTCTATTAATATCACATTGATTTTGGAGTCAAAAGATTAACGGGAAAGTTTAATTAAAAAGTAAATTCAGTAGCTTTGTTTACCGAGTTCTTGTTTCAGTCTGTCATACGAAAGTAGTATCTAGTAAAGGAGATGTATGTAGAGCATAAGTATAGGATAATGTATCAAACCATATTACGTTTATGTTATTGCATTGTACAAATAAATATAGAGAGATAAGTTTTGCCACTGAACCACTGGAATGCATTGTTATTGATCTGTCTCTTTGTTATTAACATATTAACCTAGTGTTTGAACCCGGGAAATAAGGGTAGTTACTTCAACCCCTAACACCTTCCAGAATTGCTTCAAACAATGACAACAACGGTGGGAAAGTGTGTGGAGTCTGGGGGGGGGACTGGTGTAATTTTTTGTATATCTAAAAAAAAATGTTTATTCATAGAAGTCGGATACTTTTTGCACAGACCTCGGAAAGATGACGTATAGTATAACAAGGTTAACCTGAGCAGGTCTCACTCAGGTTGGGGAAATGAGGGGAGTTAAGTCCCTTGCAGTTACACTAGCCCCATTCGTACCTTTCCCCAATATAATGTATGTAGGCTATACAAACTTGCCATCTCAATATTGCTTCCAGTTAACTTTGTTGTACGATACCAAAATGCTAAATAAATATTAACTATTAAGTTATTTGTTGCGAACAACTCTAACAAAATTAATTACTAAGGTACGGTAGACTAGTTTGGTTGTTTTTAAACCATTTAAGACAGTTTTTAAAATTCTATGATTTAATTGTTTTTAATATACTTCAACCCAAAATTCATGTCTTGAAAGTAATAAGAATACTGCGTTTAATAATCACAACATACATGGAATTTACACCGAGGGTCTTCACGAGCTCTCTTGAACACATTCCGTGCCGATTTTATCCCTTCTGCTCTTCGAGCGAATTTCATGTACTGAATGTAAGTCTGAAAACAAGATTTATTATGAACATTAGCTTACAATAAATTTAAACAGAGAGAGTTAAATGTTTAGAAACTATAACGTCTCGATAAATGTTAAAACTATTACAGAGATAGAAAATTAAAAACTTTTTCAAGATTAGTTTTTAGCAAATTACACTACTTTTCAATTGACATTTTAATTTAAACACCTTCTTTGTGATGGCCCTAGGATTGTAATAAAATATTTTAAATGGAAATATCCATTTGTAGTATTACTTTAAAGGTATCTTTTAAGTAGAGGAGTTTTAGTTAAATACAAAATATCTACAATAATTAGTGAAATTGGTGATGAGGAAATTTTGCATCTTTAAAAAATAACATTCCTATTTATAGTTTAAGGAACTGTAATGGTAAATAATTTTATCATCTTTATCAGAATATGAAATTGATACATTTTTAATTTCTCCGATAATACATATTTAATTCAATTTTAATTAATGTAAATTAAATTATTATTATAATAATAAGATACAGTATAACTATAAAATATAATCACAAATGCTAACCACCTGATCAAATGTAGAATTAACCAACTTACGTGTAGAATTACATTTTTCTTTTAAATATTTGAAATTATGAATTTGTTCCTCCTTGAACAAAGTTATACAAGGCTGATTTATAACTATACAACATGTCTCAGTAGCTCATTCTATAGCTACAAATTTAAATAAACGGTACCAGATAACTGCCACATACTTTCTCCCAGTTGAAACTTTATACCTTCCCAAGAGTAGCATAGGAGATGGTTATTTAGAATTGCAAAAGTAGGAAAATGTTACTATAGAAAATATTAGATGCATGTAACACACATCCATATTATACCCTATTAATATACTAGCTAGCCCGATCCAGCTTTGCACGGATAGACAAAGTTAAATGTATATTAAGAAAAAATATATTATATCAATGAATATAAATTACACTATGTATTTCTTATGGGGAGTTTTAGTAACTTACTCCCCACCCCAAACCTCCCCTAAAATTTATATTTTTTTAAACTCTTTCTTAGCGAACACCTAGGGCCCTAGATGAAGCTACATACCAAATTTCATTCCAATCCGTTTGGTGGTTTTGGAGGAATCAAGATTTAGTAACTTTGACCCCCCCCAAACCCCCCTTAAAATTTCGAATATTTTAAACCCTTTCTTATGAGCACCTACGGCCCTAGAAGAAGCTATATACCAAATTTCATTCCAATCCGTTCAGTAGTTTTAGAGAAATCGTGATTTAGTAACTTTGACCCCCCAAACCCCCCTTAAAATTTCGAATATTTTGAAACCCTTTCTTATCAGCACCTACGGCCCTAGAGGAAGCTACATACCAAACTTCCATCCAATCCGTTCATTAGTGTTAGAGAAATCGTGATTTAGTAACATTGATCCCCCTTAAACCCCAATAAAATTTCCAATTTTTTGAAAACCTTTCTAAATGAGCCACTATGGCCCTACAGGAAGCTGCATACCAAATTTCATTCCAATCCGTTCAGTAGTTTTAGAGAAATCGTAATTTATTAACATTGACCCCCAAACCCCCCTAAAATTTCGATTTTTTTTAAAAAAACCCCTCTAAATGAGCCACTATGGCCCTAGAGGAAGCTACATACTAAATTTTATTCCAATCCGTTCAGTAGTGTTAGAGAAATCGTGATTTAGTAACTTTGAACCCCCCCAAACCCCCCTAAAATTTCGAACTTTTTGAAAACCTTTCTTAGTGAGACCCTATAGCCCTAGAGGAAGCTACATACCAAATTTTATCCCAATCCGTTCAATAGTTTTAGAGAAATCGTGATTTAGTAACTTTGAACCCCCCAAACCCCCCTAAAATTTCGAATTTTTTGAAAACCTTTCGTAGTGAGCCCTTATGGCCCTAGAGGAAGCTACATACCATATTTTATTCCAATCCGTTCAGTAGTTTTAGAGAAATCGTGATTTAGTTACTTTAACCTCCCCCAAACCCCCTAAAATTTCTAATTTTTTGAAAACCTTTCTTAGTGAGCACCTGTGGCCCTAGAGGAAGCTACATACCAAATTTCGTTCCGATCCGTTCAGTAGTTTTTGCAAAACAACCCCCTTTTTGGCCAAAAACACCCAAAAATCAGTTATTATTATTATTATTATTACCTAAACGAGAATTGTTAGAAAGATGCGGTTTTTGCATATGGTAGACATTAAGGGCTACAAATAAGCCAAATTTTATCAAAATCGTTAAAGCCGTTTTTGAGAAATTTAGATTTTTATCGTTTTTTGGCAATTTTTGGGGGGTGAAAACGCCTGGAGATATGCCAAAACTACTCCCACATACCAAATTTCATCAAAATCAGACCTATGGTATGGTCTCCAGCTCTGTACACATCCTTACAGACACACGGACAGACATCACCAAAAAAACACCTTTTTGGGTCCAGGGAGCAACAAAACAAAATATTTCACTAAAAATATTTTTGAGTTCAGGGAGCACCAACACAGATAATTCTACTAAACAATTTTTTGGGGTTCAGGGAGCACCAAAACAGATAATTTCACTAAAAATTCAAATGCGAAAATTTGGACGAAAACAATACTTTCTCCATATACTACGTATAGGGTGGAGAAAGTAAAAGAAATCATACAAACATAGGCCTGAAAACACTTTGTTTTCCAGATATCTGCCTTTTTGTTTTTTTTTATAAAATAATTCATATCTACAGAAAAGTTTGACCGATTGAGTTCAAACTTGGCATGAAGTTTAACCTAACAAAGATCTATCTCAAGAAAAAATAAGCAATTATAATCCAATCATGTGTTTCAAAATGGCGGCAGTTTGAAAATTTCAAACCTACATTACTAAAAAACCGTACATTTAACAAAAAATGTCAAGACATCTTTTTTGTGCCTTTCTGATTCCATATCCGACAGTGTAATTTTATTGCCATGTCCCTTAAAAACCTTTGGGGGCCTACCCAATCCCATGTCCAAGTAAGTATGTGGGTAACGGGCGGCGCCCTTCGGTATTGATGCGGAGTAAGGAATGTATGTAAGTGCTGCCGGCTACTCATTTTCAGACCTATGTTTATAAGAACTTTTTTTCTTAATTTTAGCTGTAGAATGAGCTACCGAAACATTACCCTATAGTCTGAATATTATTTTACAAATAGATAGGTTTTAGGGAAGGACTAAATACCATTTCCAACTTGAATATCGATGGTGGCACGCTAAAGGGAATAACCAAAAAAATTTTCAAAATCGAGTTATTATTTTATTAATTTTTTAATAGATGTTTAGAATGAAATGGTAAAAGGTTATATCTGAAATCTAACTAATACACCAGATATGTTCAATTTAATGTCAGCTTTTAGGTAATTAGTGCAGTCATTGAAGCGTTATTGCTCTGAATTTTTTTACTGTGAACCGATTTGCATGAAATTTTGGAATTAGGCTCATCTTACCCTTAACTTCAAAAGTGAAAATGATCTGAACTCCGCACCCACCCTGGGGGTGGTTGCCACCCCTTCTCGGTAGTGTAAATTTTTTTTTCAAAATAACCTCAGATATCGATAGAAGGCCTAATTTTAAGCAAAAAATCTTCTATAAAGTTTTTAAAAAACCCAATACTTTTCAAGTTATTGGCAATTGAAAATTCCGAATTTTTTCATGTTTTTCATCGGTTTTTTTCAAAAATCTTCAAAAATATGCATTTTAACGAAAATTTTATGATGAACAAAATTGTAGCAGGTAAAAAACTGAACAAATCGGTTTTTTATAAAGTGTTCTAAGTGCAATATTAAGCAAGATATTAAAGATCAAAGCCGTTTTTTATTTTGTCTGAAATTTAATCGATGTGTTCAATGCCATCTAGCGGCGAGCAGATACATTTTATGCATTCTAATGAAATAGGGTTTCGTAGTGCTTGAAATAAGCTTTAAAATGAGCACTGTTAAAAGTCTTTTGCACGTAAAATGAGTGAGCTGTATTGCAAATAAGAGGAACATCTAATGTTTTTTTTCTTTTAAATCAATGGGTTTCATAAGTGCCATTTCCATCAAAATTTAAATTAATCGTATTCCGTCTAGAATTAACTTTAATATAAAGAGTTTGATGGATTCTAGCAGTTTGGCTGCTTTAGGACACATATTTTTTAAAAAAATCACGATTTTAAGAAAAAAATTTTTAGAATTTTTAAAAAAATCACCTTCTTTTTATAATATCTCAAAAATGATGAAAGATACGAACAAAAGTATAATGATGAAAAATGTAGGTTTTTTTCTGACAAAAAAATTGGTTTTTTTGTTTTCCTGTAACACAAAAATTGACGGAGATATGATTGTTTAAAGAGCGCGCGGCAGCGCAATCACAGTCTCTCTTGAGCCCTTTGACCCTTCACCGTTTTAAAATAAAAGATTGTTCACTATATATTGTAATGAAAAAAGTTGTAGCTCTTTTAATTACCTTTAAAATGTTTTTTTATAAGTTGTGATAGCATCAAAATTGAAGGAGTTATGGTCCAAAAACTAGTCGTATTTTTTTCTACTTAGTAAACTGAAAATTTCGGAGTGTGAATATTTGGAGCAAAGTGAAAGTACACAGTAATAGAGACCCAAAACTATTGTCTTATGTATATATATATATACATATTATGGCACATATATTTTGGAAACGTAGGCATGAATACATACAAACGTTCATATATGTATATATAAAACATTTGAGTGAAGGTAAGTATGTGTATTGCTCGGAGGGGCCAACCACGAAAAAGCCAGTTGATCAGCTGTGCGTGCTCCGTTTATTTGTTTCAAATTTCTTAAATATATATGCTATACAATGTGACCAGTATATTTCTGCCTGCAAAGGAATGAGCACGTGTTTAATGTAATAGTTTTTATGGTTTTTTATGCATTGTCATGCTTTTGTTGCAGTATTTTTTTAAATGTATTACTAATTCAATCTGGTACAGTTTTAGACAACTTGTAAGTTTACATTTTATTCAATAAATGGTGATTTCTTACTCTATAATTAAATTATTTTTAAATGTGTAATCATATATATTTACTGTTTTAATTTAGGGGTAGTTTTAAGGGTTGAAAAGCTTGAGAATATGATAATCATTTTCGAGAATGTGGAATAACATTTAAATCCTTTTCATTTCATCAAAAAAAATTTTTTTTTTTTATTTTTTATCAAGGGGTTGTTTTTAAAGGTCGAAAGGGGGTTAAAAATTAGATAATTAAGATAGAGAACATAAAATATTATTTACTCTATACTTAAATCTTTTTATGTCATACCAAAGTAATTTTTTGTGATTTTTTTCAATTTAGGGGTTGTTTGCAAGGGTTGTAAGGTTTTCAAAGGGTTGAAAATGATTTTAATATGAGGTAATTGTGTCAGAAAACACTTTACAATTTCACCCCTTAATATTAAACACGTTTTCTAGCGATAAAATGGCTCAATGTCAATTTTTCCATTAAGGGGTTGTTTACACCCCTTAAAAATAATAGGCGGAGCTCAGATCATTTTCACTTTTGAAGTTAAGGGTAAGATGAGCCTAATTCCAAAATTTCATGCAAATCGGTTCACAGTAAAAAAATTCGGAGGTAAGACCCTATTTTTCGCTTCAATGACTGCACTAAATAACCAACAATCACTAAACTGAAGTGACATGCTAAAAGGGAATAACCGATAGGAAACACAGAAATTAAAAATCAGTTGTTCTTCTGTATTATTGTACTAGAAATATTAATAAATTACCTCTATGTAGGAGAACCTATCTTGTATTTTATAGTTGCTGCACTCGACAGGAAAACATTAACATCAATACTGTTTGTTAAACATTATGTGAGGTAATCCATGAAGAGAATTCAATACCAACTCAAAGAAAAACTCTTAATAATGGAGAGAAACTTAGATGTCCAACAAAATTTATTACAATAATATTTAAAATTCTGTCACAAAAACCTCTCACGAATACAAATTATACAGATTCAATCTTAAGAACAACCAAGCAAACTTCCTATAACCACTCCTAAATGGTGCTGATAAACTATCTTTTACTTTACACGTAATATTTATACCGATAGTAAAGTAACTGAAGTTTTGTTAATTTGTCAGTTTTCTTTAATCAAGCCTTAGCCGAGTGGATAACGTAGTGTCTTCCTGATCAGAAGATGCTGGGCTCGAATCTAGGCTAGGGAGACCAGATATCTAATCATATCTGTGGTTTGAGGGTAGGAGGGCGGAAGTAAAGCAAACGGTGGTTGGCTCTCTTCCAAGCTGACGGGATATGACTAGATATCTGGTCTCCGGCTGAGACTGTTTTGCATAGTTTGACTAAGGTATTTGTATGTATATTATATATTTACTAAAAAAAAACAGAAGAACAAAATTTTATATCATTTAAAAATTTAATAAAATGACTAAGAAAACCCAGGAATGTTTTATTTTGTGAACTATAAACAACAGTGTAGGTGGAGCAGAAAATGAGAAAGCAAAAGGGAACGTTATGGAATAATTTAAAGATGAAACCTGAAATTGGTAAACCAAAAGGGAATATCCAAACTAAGTTTGGGTATAACCACATTTTTCACTAATATTGGTATGCTATTATGAATATTTCAATACATTAAAAAAATGGATTCCAAAGAAATTAACTGTAAACTGTAAGTTAGGTAATTATGATACGTACCAATGTTGGGTCGATATCTTGAATCTCTAAATACCGACTGTAAATCTGATGCACTTTGTCATACTTGAGTCGACCTTCTTCAAAATCCGCATACGCAAAGTATAACAACATACTGTGCTTGAGGATAGTTGAAGTAGCTCGTTCAAACATGGTCGCTGCTTCATCACTGAACAGTTTGGCTGAAGTCACATCCTGAGAACAGATTTACATTTGGAATATATTAAAGAGAATCGTTAAATAAATAATAAACACTGTCACTACAAAACAACTAAAGTTAGTTAAGCTTTGTGTGTAGAAAATTATAATGCAAATCAAATCAAATTTGGGCAAAGTATAATATTTTACTCACTAATCATAAAACTAATCATAATATCAGCTAAAACAAAACATAATGAAGTTTGTTTCAACTTATCTAAAATGGTTTCCATTTTTATATTAACCTCCCCAGATGTGATGAAGTCTCACTAATAAATGTTTATCTTGGTCAAATAAATAGGAGTGTGCAAAATCTCGAAACTCTCGAGTAGTAACTAGAAATAACTCAATATCGTCTCAATCTCGTCAAGAATAAAATTAATTTCTCGGTTGTATTTTTCTTGATTCAGCAATAAATTTCACGATACATTTTTTAAATCTCGAGTTTTATTTTAGCCTTTTTATAAAACTTCAAATGTTACATTAGAATGTAAAGAAGATAAACAGAAGCTTTCCAAACAACTCAATAATGAAGTGATTAGGATATCGCAATATTTTATTTAAATTACTTGACACTGACGAGAAATAACATAGCATAGTAGAGATTGAGTTATATAGTATATCACCTTGGTGTTTTAGTAAAATAAATAATGGCAGTTAATTACATAATTAAAAATAAATATAATTATATAAAAATTTATATGTTGCATGTAGTATACAGCATATTAATCAATAGTCAACTGTTAAAGTACATATGTATGAGATACATTATATTTGTAATATCTTTCGTAAACTTAGTAACAATAGCAAATTAAAAGACAGTTAACTTAATAATAATTAACTTATCCCCATACACATTGTGTTCCTTTCTCACTCTCAACTTGAGATTAAAATTTTGGTTCATTCTCGTTACAAAAACGCTATTCTCTTTATTTCTCGATCTTGATAAATTGTATTTAATAAATTCTAGTTTCTCTCGTTCCTAAACCTCAGCTCTCGTTTTTTTCTCGATCTCCATAATTTGTATTAGTCAACAACTTGTTCTCGTCTCGAATTCAAAAAGTCAATCTCGCACACCTATTGCATAGGGTTCTTTATATGAAATACAACTCGCTTAGCTCGAATTATTTTGGAGTGAGAGGGTCACAAAACATGTATTCAAATTAATTCTACCAAGGACATTATAAATATATCTTTTATTTTAATTCCGTACACACAGCTAATCACAGAGATTTTAATTAATCCAACAACAATCAATCTAAATCCATACAAATCTTATGCCTAACTCTACGGGCAAAACTGAGCTCAAATAATATGTTTACTTCCCAAAAATCTCAAACACGGATATCACTCAAATAATTAACTACTTTAATTTATTATAAAACAAACAAAACTGATTCTACTAAAACAACTTCCCCAAATATTCACAATAAATTTTCCTCACCTTAATTTGTCCTCGTGGCTTCTTTCGGTCAACCCGTGTCGCCCCGACGTACACCTACACTCGTTCCACCCAAAAAGCCCTGTCTCGAATTTAGTCGCCTCTATTTAACATCTCTGTCCCCACTCAGTTTTACTCGTCTAGCTCGGTCGTTGGCTTACTACAAAATGCAACTATGCGATTTGACTTCATCGCGTGTTGCACCGTAGGCTACCAATAAAATTCTACATCTAATATAGTTAAAATATAAATTAAAGCTAACCCTCATCTCACTTCATAACACACCCCTACAAATAAATGATTAATAGCATAAAAAATAAAAACTCAAAACAAAATATAGACACTGTACATAAAAAAGCTGCCACAGTACTGAACTTTTAGGTTTTGATGTTTTCTGGATTAAAAAATCACTCTTTCCAATGATGCATACGGAGCTAAATCATGTATTTTAGTCTAAAGGGTATAACTCATGTTAAATCCATTTGACCAAACTGTAAAGACATAAAATGACTTAATACCTTACATGGAGCCTAAACTCTTTTCCATCAGAACTATTTTGTACAACAGACTTAAGTCTGACTTATATACCTGTGTATAAGAGTTAAATAACATAGGTTTAAGTCATAAAGTGCAAAATCAAAAGGGTTTAAGTGACGGTAAAAAAGGAGTTAACATTGAATCAATCACCTGAATACCTGAACAGTCAGATGATGATAACCATGGTGTCGGATCATTAGTAAATAAGTCAAGAAAATTTAAAATGCATTGTTCTGTAACCAAGTCACTGATTAGATTGAATAAAATGTAAAAATTATATCCGTCTATGTGACTTTCAATTGAAAAGTAATTTACTTACTTACTCAGTATGACGCGTTTCGGAACTGGTTCCATCATCAGATATCCCTCTGCTGCGGTCGTCATAACATTAAAATAACTTATTAAAAGACATAACACATATAATACTTATACACGCGCACATCAACACAAACAATCCATATAAAAATACAACCGCGTGTGCACACGAACGACTCCGTTTGACTACTCTTATGTCTGTTATGTCTTTTAATAAGTTATTTTAATGTTATGACGACCTCAGCAGATGGATATCTGATGATGGAACCAGTTCCGAAACGCGTCATACTGAGTAAATAAGTAAATTACTTTTCAATTGAAAGTCACATAGACGGATATAATTTTTACATTTTATTCAAGTCAAGAAAAGATTCTCTCCTCCATTTTAGCTTCCCATTATTGGTATACTCTCTATGGTACATGTCATATTGAGCTATTATGGTATATTCAATATTGGTTTATGCTGATGTATAATAGATACATTTTATATGGATTAGATAGGTACATAAATTCAGAAACCTAATAAAAGCAAAAGACTTAAAATAGAACTACTACTACGACTCACTCCTTTCTCAATAAGGAGCTTGGAACTCTGCTCCAGGAACTGTGCAGCTTCGTACCAGATGTCCGGATGATGTCCCACGCACAATAAACACTGCTCAAAGGCGAACATCACTCTTCTCGTCACCAAAGCAGTGTCTTCACTTCTCAGAGGATTGGATTTCTCCCAAGATATATACTTCTTCCACAGTTCTACCTGAAGCAAAAATATTATTGGCAAAAGGCGACAGAGCACTGCACACAACTACTAAACTTTATTATTAGTTATAGTTTGGTTACTGTAGCCCGTTCATCACTGAGGATGGCGACATTGTCGTTGAAACGCGTTTGAGGTTAGTAAACATATTTATTGTGAGATTTTTTGTTCAGGTTTTATTTTATCTATTTACTAAAGGCAGATACAGTAGTCCCGATATTTCGAGTTGAATGGGGCCGAGAGTACCTCGGATTGTGAAAAACTTGAAATACACGGAATGTGTAGAGGTTAGGATAAAAGTACTATTTATAGTCCTCGTATCTCCGAAAAAATTTAAGTTTTATTTAATATACACTATTTTGTATTGAACACCGAGGTAAAAAAGTAATTTTATACATAGTACAAAATAGAAACTTACTTATTAAAGAAATCATAAATAGTTTTTTGTAACTACACTGCAACGTTTACGAGCTGCGATGTCACGCCAGGGGAATACGTTTGCTTTGCGATGCCGGGAAAAGTTTGTTTCAATGTTTTCTTTGTATATACAGTAGAACTTGGATAATTCGAACGTCTTTGATTCGAAATTACCGTTAATTCGAAGTTTCGGTTCGGTCCCTTGAACTTTATATGATATCAATATAAAACAATTATGGATAATTCAAAGTCAACTTCTTTAATTCGAAGTTTTTTTTCAACACTAAAAATAAATCTTGTCTTGTGCAGTGAAAGGGATCGCTGGATAAATAGGTCACTGTCTGATAGAAAGGGGGCTGGACATAGTGGGCAGGACTTACGTGTTTGTACACGTATTGTAATTCTAGACGCGGTACCGGTTTCCAAGAATTTTGCCTTCCAAGAATTCTCTATAGGTACCGATACTGTAGTTCGTCATTGATGCTCTGCCCAATCTCTGTCTGTTGTTAATTCTCGACAAAACCTTTTGTAAACAGAACAGAACAATCATATGATCAGATCTTTGAAAATGATTGACCCTCGTGCACCTTATCTGAGAGGACTTCCAAAAGTACACAAACCCGATGTCCCCATCAGACCTTTAGTCGACTTCACTTCAGCCCCAGCATACAAACTGGCTAAATATTTGGATAGTGTATTGAGACAAGAATTAGTATTTACGAACAGCCGCGCACTACGTAACAGTTTAGACTTAATCGAGGAAATAAAATCAATAAACATTAAAACCGGTTATAAGCTTGCTTCCTTCGATATAGTTAATCTGTACACTAGTATACCAATAGATGAAACTACACACCTTATACATAATAACCTGAAGGAATATTCTAAATTACCCCCAAAGGCCATTGAGGAGTTGTTAACTCTAATCCGTACTGTCCTTAGTCAAAACTATTTTTACTTCAATAATACATTTTACCTACAAAACGAAGGCCTCGCTATGGGGTCACCTCTATCGGGTATTCTTTCTGAAATATTCCTAAATGACTTCGAAGACAAACATTTGTGGTCCAATTCTAACCAATTCAGAAACAGGATGATATTCTACTATAGATACGTAGACGATACCATCATATTATATGATGGTAGTGATAGACAACTATCCTTATTGAAAAACTACCTAAACAACCCTCATCCCAACTTACAATTTACACTAGAATCCGAAACTGATAACAAATTAAATTTTCTCGACTTAACATTGTCCAAAGAAGGAAACCAGATATCATATAAGATATACCGCAAACCAACCGCAACTGATCAAACTATTCATTCAACCTCACACCACCCTCTTAACCAAAAAACAGCAGCTTACAACAGCATGGTCCACCGCCTTTTATCCGTCCCATTAAAAAAGTCAGAATATGGCAGCGAACTGAACACCATTAAATACATTGCTGTAGCCAACGGTTACAATAGTAATCTGATCGACCACCTAATCAACAAACATAATAGAAAAACCGCCAACGCAAATAAACAAAAACAGAAATACGTTTCGGTAGAATACGGTTCGATGCTCAACAATACGTAGCGCAACAAAATGGCCAAAAACAACATTGTAACCGCATTTAAAACCTCTAATAAATTAGAACGCCTACTCAATAAACGTAATAACATTGCAACAGACTTAGCTGGAAAAACGGGAATCTACCAGCTCTCCTGCAACGATTGCCCGAGCTTCTATATAGGCCAAACGGGCCGCCCCTTTGTTAAAAGATTTAAAGAACATTTACCTAAAGCCACACACAGTTTACACCCTCACAAGTCCAATTTCGCCGAACATCTGGTAACCAACCTTCACGGCTACAGTGACTTTAACACCAATATGAATATCTTACACGTATGTAAAAAAGGCCGTTATATGGATGCATGGGGGGAGTTTGCCATATATAGAGCATCCAAAACTGAAAACAACATCTATTAAATGACAAGGTATCGTTCCAGTCTAATATTGTGTTTGACACCATAATTGACATGGAGAATAATGAAAAAGGCGGCACCCGTTCACTAGCCACAACAGGTTCTTCCACTATCCCCCGCACAGCAGTTTAAAGATAACAGTAATTCAGTAGCTAGTTAACCCTCGCCCGGGCAACATGCACGTGGTCGACGTTATCGTCTGTGTTTCATGTACTGTGTTTATGTGTATAACTTATTATGTTTCTAACGACCTCACTAGTGAGAGAAAATGACTTTTAAGTGTATATTTTTGTGTGTGATGTGTGACCAGAAGATGGGATAACCCCGAAACTGCAGTTGTCACGAATATTTAAAAAGGATTGGACAGACAGTATAAAGGTAATTCATACCTATTAATATTTGCATATTTTCCAATCCGGGAGCTTACATAATGAAAAAAAACAAAAATTTAAAGATCGGTATCCTACAAGCAGAAAGAATGCACAATGCATGGTCACATTCAATGCTATTTGTGGCTCGAATTACACGGAACCTCGGATTATCGAGACTCGAATTACCGAGACTCTACTGTATTAGTATTTTTTAAAGACAATTATTGCGAAATCTTTACACAGAACCGTACACTTTTCATCCTTAAAATATATTGTAGATCAAACAAGTTAAAACTTTTGGCAAACAAGTTAAAATATTTTTTGATATAAGGTAAAAAGCACTGAGTTGCTATTATTGTCCAACATCAACTTTTTTTACATATTTATTTAATTTCTTGATGTATATACAATCACATACAAAATAAAAAAAACTAGAGCATTTAGAACATAGTTTGTAAATATATAAAATGTATGTATTGCCCAATAAGTGTACATGTTATTCAATAGATGATTATTAAATTAAACTGCTATAATAAATAATAGAGGGGGGGATTCATGCAATCTTTGCTAAATGCTTAATGGATTATCATGCTAAACTGCTGTTTGAATTTTGAGTGACGGACCCCTTGTGCTAATCCCCTAAAGTGTTTGTTTAGTATCATATCGCCGCATTATCGATAAATCGATCGATACCTATTGATCTACGATCAGATCTAAGCTATGCGCACCGTGCATTGCATCGTACATGTCAAGACTGTTCGGCGAGCGACCTACATTTTTGTTCGTATTTCGTGTGTTCTTTAACATTCGAATTCGAATGCTACGGCAACTGTTCAATCTTTTTTCACTATGCTTCTTAACGAACCAAGCAGTGCTCAATATATTCAACAATTATATTTTTACGAGTCTAAAATTAATTACTAAAACGACGATACTTCGACAGCTTCGTAAACCCAAGAATTCACGTTCCCTGTGCACAGGAGGTAAGACTGCACGGGCTAACAAAATACAACTTGGTAAGTTCCTCCAGTTCATATTATTACGGTAATTCGTCTTCCAATTATACATCCACTTAAAAGATAAAAATCAAGCAAAAGACAAAACAGTGTTACTCGATAAAATTAAGATTCAAGATGAAAACCTCAAATTACCTTCCCGAAGAGTTTAATGTCGTTAACACCGGTTTAGCAGACCCCAGACCGTGCTAAAGTCGAGTGTACTATTAAAATAGACTCTAAATAGCACACTTCTGTCAAACGAGTTTCTCGATTTTAACACACTTAGCAAGTTTAACATACTTAGCACAGGTTGCATGAATCTCCTTAATAAATTTGTAATAAAACTAGTCTATTGTAGGTACAGTATGACCTGTCACATCCAGACCCTTCCATAACCGCATGCATCTCCAAACAACATTTCATATTTTGGTTGTGTGGCGGATGGGGTGGAAAAATGAAAGTTGCAGCCAGAATAATGCCGCGCCTAGTCTATTCTTAGCGGGCTGTGATTTTGAAACAATCAATGACTCTCTCCCCGATAATCAGAACTTTTTCAATAACTGATGTAGCCATTAGCGTTCCTTTAAAGTACTGTAAGTAAAACTCAATTCATATTTTACCGTCCCAAACTGTAGGCCTACCGGTAATTTTTTTTAAACTAGTGTGTTTATAAGTACAATACTGTACCCACATACTTTAGATATTTAATTACTGTACTGTAATAATTAAAATTGTGTTTTTACAATGTAAACTGTTCTCTTTTATTGTTTACTTTTAATTACCAATATAATATAGTCTATGGTTGTGCACAGAACGTCAATTTATTAGCCTACATAGTAAATTTTAGTACAGTAAAAATACAAGTCCAAACCACTTGAAACATCTAAAAATAGTATTCAACAATAATGGCTTTCATTGTTTAGGGCCCTTTGACTATTTATAAATGACGGTGACTATTTATAAATGACCTTACTATAACCAGATTTTTCCATATCCGGATTGGCCGGTCGCCACATTAGTCCGAATATGACAGGTTGTATAGTAGTTAAATATTATTTGGAAAAATTTTACAAAATGTTCCTCACTAACTGGAGAATTTAAACAAAAATCTCACAAATCTGTACCAAATAACCGCAGAAGCTTAAATTTTTTAATAGCCTACAGTTAAACAAAAATTGTTTACTGATGCAGAATTTGGACAAAAAATATTAAAAATTTTGTAATGTAGTGTTTTGCATTTATGCAGATAGCCAGGCAGCTTTGAAATCCCTGAGCTCATGAGTTCAGGTCAACACTAGTCTGGGAATGCGTCGAATCCATGAAACAGCTTGCGGGTCTCAACGAGGTTACACTCTGTTGGGTACCAGGACATGTTGTAGATGGAAATGAATGTGCAGATAAGCTGGCAAACAAGGCATCAGCTTCTGAATTCACAGGACCTCAACCTTTCTGTGGCATACCCAAGACGACAGCTATGCAAGTAGTTGCTGACTGGGCAAGACTGGAACATGGAAAGTGGTGGAAGAGCAAACTCACCTGGATTGAGGATGAGCAAACTTTCACTTCTTGGTCTATCAAGACGAATTGCATCCGACATTCTGTCATTAAGTAGGTGCAAGGTAAAGGAGGCGGTCGCTCTAATCACAGGACATGGCCACCTTAGGAAACACATGAAGAACACGGGAATTTTCACTGGAAATCCTAAATGCAGGAAATGTGGCCTGCAGGAGGAAACCACAGAACATCTAATCTATGAGTGTGAGAGGCTGGAACAGGTCAATTATGAAACCTTTGGTAAACTGAACAAAGGACAAACCATACCTCAAGACAACCTTGTTAAGAGGATTCTTAAGTTCAACGGGCTTATGGATCTTGACAAGGGTAACTGAGGGATCAACATCCTTACGTGGGAGCGCAATAAGCCCTAGAGGCTGACGTGCATAAGGTACTGGACCGCCCACAGAAGAAGAAGAATGTAGTTTTACTATAAGTGATAAATCTCAATAATTAAGCCCTCCGTCACGAATTCCTTCAAGACACAATTTTGTTTAATAATCTTGAGAATTGTGTTCCTAACATTCCACTGTATTGTCAATTCTAAACGATTAAATTAATTTCAAAACTACGTGATCACTAAAGAAGTTTTTGTAAGGCTAAGTTTTACACTCGATACATAGGTACTTACTTGTTTGATCTCTTCAGGATGACCTGTGGGAGGGACGCTTGGAATGTTTTTATTGAGTCCTCTGGTAATGGCCTCAAACTCCTTAGCCACTCGTCTAGCATTCATATAGTCTCGGCTACGTTCCATGCCCATCTTCTCCGCTATGATTGGATTAATGCCTTGTTCAAAGGACATGTAGTCCTTCCAGAAACTTTCTATGCTTACCATTGGGTTGACAACGCCTCGTTGGTATACCTGGAATGTTTCAAGAATGTTAAACGTAAAATAATAATAAAATGAAATATCTAAGAAAAAGGTACACAAACATTATTTACTACTTCGTCGACTAAAACTTTACTAAAGGAGATATCTTGTTGATACAATAAAACTCAAGCAGAAGAAATTTGTAGTATTCAGGTTATTACTATAAAAAAAAAACATCTAAAGTCGGATGGCCAGTACTAGGAGTAAAAGAGTGGAAGTAGGCAGCAAAATGTTATTAATAACAACAAAATACAAACACTTCTTGTACACAATGCCAAACTAACCATCTAATGCGATAACCATAGCAGCAATAAATCAGCCGTAGGTAGTGGAGACAGTGAATACAGTATTGCATACATAGAATGAATAAAACAAATGTTATCAACTTTTTCGCAAAAGTTTGGATTTCATCAAGTTTTTCTGTAAATTATATCATCAGATTTTTAGTTTACACGAAAAAAAGACACTCCGTATAGCACCAATAAAGTGTGAGTAAACATTTTGTTTGGTTTAAGAATGCTCCGACACGTCGACGGTTGATTTATTGATATTTATGAATAAGTACTTTATAAAAAATCTTAATATACAAGAAATAAACGTTTATGTATCTTTTGTAAAAACTTTTTAAATAATTTATCTTTGCCTAATTTATCTATATATCTTGACGGGGTGGTTTCCTCTTTACAGCCAAAATAACAACACCATTATTACATTTTTAATTTTGAAGAAAAATAAATTTGACAAAACTTTCTTAATGCTTACCAATTATGAGGTTAGAAAACTTTCTACATTTCTTAAAAGCGAAGAAAAGTCCAGCTGTTTCTGTACTTTTTTACACCCTAATATGCGCCCAATGCCCAACCGAGAGTTACACGGTTTCGCAACACAAGCACAACGTCTTACCTTGCGCACTGCGCATATCTTCTGGTTCTCCGCATAGGATCCTACTGCCTCCACACTCTTCAAGAAGTTAACATAATCATTCCAAATACTGTAAGACTGAATGTCCATTCCAATCTTCTCTAAAGCAAAATCATAAGCTTGGGCCATCTTCTCTCTAAAAACAAGATCATTTAGATTTTAAATCTAGTAATAACATATTATTTATTTATTACCAACATTTACAAAAACAGTACAGATAAAAAACTGGTAACACTGTTAAAAAAATTTAAGTCTTAAAACCAAGTTAAAATAATAAATTTAAAATACTCAAATACAGTCATTTAAAAATTCTTCATTATTATAATATGCTCTCACATCAACATATCAAATACACCTTTCTTAAAGCAGGTAACACAGGGTAGCTAGTGATATTACCTTTTGAAATTCCTTGACGAATCTTAGAAAAAGCATAAACAAGACCATGCTAATTTTATTTTAGTCAATCGTTCAAATTATATTCGTGAGAAAATTAATTTTCAGGGAAATATATTAAAAATATTCAATTAACAGTAATATTATAACAGTGCAATATTTAATACTATCTATGTTACTGTACCCATCACCAGCAGTTGCAAATTACACATGTATGACTATAAATATTAAATTAAACAATGAACCACTCAAATATTATCTTTTATTACATTATAACAAAAGAAATAACTAATTGTTTTTCGTAATCCAACTACCGGTTACAGATTTGCATTGAACTTTAATTTTATACGAAGATACCCAAATTCGGAAACATTTAATAATAAAAACTAACATTTTTTGAAACTGTATGCTAGAGAAAGTTTTCAAGGTCATAACATGGCAAGTGCATCGGAACAAGCTGCCACAATCACTCCCATAACTTGCCAATAATTGTTTTTCCTCTGATACACAGTTTCCTTATTGTTTAATTTTGAAGTCCATCTTATCTTAAATGTTTATTTTCTCAATTAAACATTGTATTAATCTCTGATTATAATAATTATCTTTAACTACTTTCCTTAGAACTCTTATTTTTCCATGACTTTAACCAAACTTTTCTAGAAAAATTAAATTCCCTCGCTTTTCCTGTCTCTAGCTACCCTGTAACATCAGCAATCACCTAATAATACCTAGGGACCTTATTAAATAATTTTTTGCCCATTTAACCTAGAGTTTTTCAAGCTACATTCATTGGATGTTTTGGTAATTGAAAATTCATTTTATTCCTCGTCTCATAATGATGTGATTGTTGTCCATCGAATATAATATTATAATTGCTTTTTATAAAAAAGAAACTTCTGTAAAATGTACAGAAATGGTAAGGTAAATAGTTTTAAATCCTTCAACAGAAGATTTTTCTTTGAAAAGGTTATTAATTGGATATATTTCTTTTATTTTAAAAATTACATTCACTCCTACCGCACTTCCCCACAGCAAAATACCATATTGTATAACTGAAGAGAAACTACCATGATAAATTAATAATTTTGTTTTTAAATATATTCCAATTTCTTAAGACCACCATTTGAACACATATACAGTAGAGCCTCGATAATTCGAGCTAATTGGGGCTGACTATACCTCGAATATAAAAAAACTCAGAATGCACGGAGAAATCGACAAATAAAGAATACTATAATTTTAATGTTTTAATTAGTCGAAATATTAGAATATTTTATAGTAGAAAATGTTTCCAGTTTATCTCTATAAGGGCGCCATTCTCCTACAGATTGATAAGGTTTCACCATTGTCTAGTATTTTTAAGGCCTCTAATTAAATTTTAATTGGCACAAACTTTCTTTTAGCTTTTTCGTTCATTGTTACAAAACACAATGAAAATGAAAACTTAAAAAACTAAAAGAATTTTAACAGAAACAGTAAAAAATGCACTCACTAATCGACAATGTTTTACAAAACACCGATTTGCGTAGCGGGCGTACTTCCGTGAGAATTGAAAGTTTACTATTGAAATTGAACTATTTTTAGAATAACAAGAGGGGGAGACAGTTAAGCATGGGTTACTCAAAATTAACCCTCATTTCCACTGGTTGTCTGCTCTGCCAATAATGAAATTTAATAGTTTTGTTTTTTCACTGTTTAACCTTCAATCCATTTGCAGTGAACCACCTCGAGAGTTCAGTCATAGCCTTCTCTGTAAAGTCTGTCACATTTCTTGCTTTTATAATAGCAGTGGTGCATCATCTGCATATAGAATATTTGAACTTATACTGCGTATCAAATCATTCACACATATCAAAAATAAAAGTAGACCCAACATTGAACCCTGAGGGACTCCACAGGTTATAATTTTCCAAGGCGAAATGAATTTTGAATAAATTTTTTTAAACAATAGCCCTATGTTTTCACTGTAATGCTACTGTATTTCCTGAAAACCATAACTCAATTTTTCGAATAGGATACTAGGCTCTGCACAATGCAAAGCCCTGGATAGCTCACAAAAACTTCAACAGCGATCCCCAAACTATCCATACCATCAACAATATTCTTTTAAGACTTAATATATATTTAAGATTCATGTTTCTTTCAGTTCTTAACATCTGCCCAAAAAGAACATATACGGCAATAAATCGAATTATGCACGCCACCTGATAGACGAAAACCATGGCTATATGATTTTGAAACCACTCTGGCAATACTGACGTTGCATACACGCAAAAAAGGCAAAATTATGGATGCTATCGAGGAGTACGAAATATACAAAGCTTTTAAAAACAATGAAAATCAAGTCATGAACGACCATCTGCATTTCTCCTCGAACACACTGTGTGACACGGCTATCAGTATACAAGATAACGGGCTTGCTAACAAACGTAACCACATGGTTACTTACAGACTTGGGATTAACAATTAAAATTAATCGTTAAAAATATGGGTAACTTTTAACTTAATCTTTAGTTTTAAAACTGATTAACTTTTAACTCTTAATCCTTAAAATATTGGTTAACGATTAAAACTAATGTCAGTTAATTTTGCGGATGACCGGAAAGATTTGTCACCGTGGAAATGCCGGCCGGGTGGGTGGTCCTGGCGTGACATCTTATTGGCCGGCCGGAAGGGATGGGGTGTCTAAAGATAAAACTAACGGTAAAGATTAGCTAACGGTAACTTAAACAAACAAAACAACGCTGTCGACACGCCCATCAGTGTCATTCAATTAGCCATTGGATATACACACGCATGGCATTACAGTTGGATAGTTTTGTTAATTTTTTATAAGTTGTTTAGTTGTTTTGCCCTGTTGTAGTGATTCACAGTTTAGATTTTATTTAGCGAGTTAGTGATTTTTAATAGCGAGTTAGGTCTAGTGTAGAAATATTTTAATTTTTTACTTTTTTATTTTAATTTTATTATGTTTTTATTGTGGCCAGACATTTCAAACTTTTATGAACAAATAACAAGGGAGGGAAATAGTTTTACATTTAAATGTCTATTGTGTTTACCAAAATTTAAAACGATCTAGGCTTCAGCAACTTTTGCCTCCAATTTAAGGACCACTTAAAAGTAAGTTATGTTTTAGCCGTTTTAGGTTGTCGTCTATCCAATTTTTGTCATCTATTATTGAGATTTGTTTTTTATTATAGGGCATACGTTCAAGGGAGTTTGCATATATTATGGATTTATAGGGCATTTGCAAGCATATTTTCAAAAATTCGCCAAATATAGTATTTATATACCAATTCGAAAGTGTTCCATAGCTTTTTTGTAGAGAAAGGTTCAAATGATTCATATATGCCAGTAAAAAATTGATAGATGTAAATTTTACAAAGTTATTAGCTCAAGAGTTCAGTAATGAAAGTTCAACTTTAGACCTACAGTATATAAAAAGTAGTAAACATTTTTTGTATTTTTTTTTTATCCTATACTGTAATTCATTTATACATAAGATACAGGCAATCCTTATTATCGCGCGAGCTAAACGCGATTTCGCTTTTACGCGGTAAAAAAAAATCCTTGAAAGGTTTAGTATTTAAGCTGAGTTGTTTGGAGTAAGTTATTGCAGCGTTGTTTGTCATCTCACTATCCCCTCAAGGTCAGGGAGATGACCTCAAGGCTCTCATAATTCATACCGTTACCCAGACCCACTCTGTCATTGCTCTGTCATTGTTTGAGTTTGTCTATTTTTAGAACTTAGACCCATCAAAACATCAAGCTATCTTTCGCTACCAGTACCAGTAGAGAAAATATTCTGTTCTAAAACTTAGTAAAAACTTAATTTCTTTCAAAATATTTTACTGTAATTTTAATTAATTCTCACTACAGTCCCTACAACTGTCCATGTTAATGTTTTTCAACGCCAAGCCATTTCGGTGCGTGTGCAAGAATGTTTTCAAATTTTTTTTTAAATACAGTAATAATTATAAACCAATCTAAAAGTGTTCCATAGCTTTTTTGTAGAGAAAGGTTCAAAGAAGTCATATATGGCAGTAAAAAAATGATTGATGCAAAATTTACAAAGTTATTAGCTCAAGAAACAAAAATGTTCAGTAACGAAAGGAAAAAGTTCAACTTTAGGCCTACATAAAAAGTAGTAAACATTTTTTATAATTTTTTTCATAAATGTAAAAAAGTTTCGTAATTTAGTTCTCAATAGAACTGTATAAAAATATATATCAATTTCAAATTTCTTATTTTGAAAACATCAGTTTTTATGTTCCTACTACAAGACTGCTAACAAAACTAGGCCTAGTTTGAATAGTAATTTAAATTTAGGACTGTATCCTTTCCCCAAAAATGAAATATTAATATAAGAAAGTGTAGAGAATAAATCAAAGAATTGAACCGTATACTTGTAAATTATTATTTCACAAAAGTATTTGAATTAGCTTTACTTGAATCACAAAATGAGATCAATCAAATGAAACATCGCGCGTGTGTATTAATAAACCTTATGTCGAGCCGTATTTTAACTTTAATCAGTTATTTTTTTCAGACATTAACTTTAATCAGTTATTTTTTTCTGGCATTAACTTTAACTTTAATCAGTTAAATATTTAGGTTAACTTTCCCAAGTCTGGTTACTTTACCTTGTAATGACAGTTAGTTGTCCTTGGACCACCATACGGAATGTATGCCAAGCGTAAAAAGTGTTTTAATATGTACTCAGTGTTTGTGTTTTTTATGTAATATTTGACGACCTCGCAAGAATGATATGCGTCTGATGATGGAGTAAATCTCCGAAACGCGTCATAAAAAGAGAAGAGTCACGTGGCAAACATAAAGTAAGTAATTAAGCTTAATATATATTTAAAACGTAAAATGAGACTAGGGGAGACCCCTATGTGCTTCACATACCAAACCCCTTGCTCACAAATGCATTAGCAAATTAGTTTTCAGAACCTATATTTTATTACCCCACGAATAATTATTAGTTATTATAAATATTTTTTCAAGATTAAGTTAAAATTTCTTTTCAAAATGTTAACATTGACCTGGCCTAACCTTAAACTTTTGCACTCTATTTATTTGATACTTGGCTGCTCCACCAGATCCAATTAAAATATTACTGTTCTTGCAGAATTATTTTTGTAAATTCGCTATACAATTCCTATAAATAGTAAACATAAGTTATTATATATCATTTTGTTCGGAATAAAACAGAGAATAAGGAAAATTCTTGAAAGATTAAATAAAAAATGTTTCATTGAGTAGGCCTATTTTGAATATAATCGGTCAAAAAAATCAATCTATTATTTTGTTTTGTAATGAAGTTAAAAATAAAAATAATAGAGTTTAGAGCTTTTAAAATACTTTATTACACTAAATGTGACCATAATAAATAATTAAAAAAATATTCTTGACATTTAACAACATTTTTTTATTGAGTAGGCCTATTTTGAATATATTGGTCGAACAAATAAAAAAAATATGTTTTTTTTTATGAATTTAAAAGTAGTAATAAAAATTATTAGACCTTTAAAAATAGTTTTTACAGTAAATATGTCTGTTTAAGTATGACAATTGTATTTATATTTATTCAAAAATTTATTTTAACAATAACATTTTTGCGAAATAATGGTACATAACCACGTTAACATATAGTTTAAATAGTTGCCATTTCTCAACACAAAATAAAACAAAAACAAGATCTTCACATTATTTACATTAACAAAATTTACACAAAACTGCAAAATAATAACGTACAGTAAAAATAAATACCACTTGAGAAAGCGTAAACAAAAGTTACAAGACGCAAGATAAAAGAGGGTGCTATTTGTATTTCTTGATCATGACTGGCAAACAGCTGCTCAACTTCAGAGAGATATAAAATATATTCAACAGCCAATATGATCTGTCACTGATTTCTAAACTGTTTTAACAACATTGAAGTCTCTTTAGACCGAAAACCACAGATTCTACACTTGTTTAGAACATAGAAATCATATTAAAACGTGTGTCGGAATGAATCCGACAGTGGAGCGCAACGGCAAATTAGCGATGTCGGACTGAGTTCGCCTATGGAGCGCAAAGGTTAAAACATTTTTTGACTCTACCTCAGCCATATTGTTTGATAAATAATCATTCAACTGCCATGCCGTTCAACAATCGAAAGGATATACCACGACCCGACCCCCTTTAGTCATGCTACCGTACATTGGGCGCTAATTTGCGTTGAACAAGCCGTAAAAAATTAGAATTTTGAAAACATACGTTTCTGGCAACTTATAGACAACTAGACTCTGACACCTTCCAGTGCCACCCTTAGTCCAAGCTACCAAAACCTTTTATGAGGAACTGACCTTTGACGTCACACAAGTGTTATATACCACGTTGTCTTGAATTGCACAACCTTGACGTCACTTATTGCGCAGACGTCACTTATCATTAATTTACTTGTTAGTTTTGAAAAAGACCTAATTTATTAATTAATTGTAATTTACCAGTTTAAAAATATTGTACACTATTTCTTGAAGTAGAACCCTTATGGCGAGGCCTAAGATCAGGTGTAGTAAATTAGCACCGATCACATGGTCTCCAGAACACGTTTTGGTGTGTCATTAAAAATGTTAAGTATATATGTGTTCGCTTTCTAACAGCCGAATTAGACCAAATTTGGTTCACACATTGGTTGTCTATGTCACTCGGACGAGTTCGTTGGCCAAAAAAATTCAACAACCAGAAGCACGTTCTTTGCAGCTTTACCTATATTGACCGTAAATAGCTATATTTTTAGACTTTTCATACTAGAATGAAACCAGGGGTTTACTTGTATTTTTCCTGTACCGGAACTGACGGAAAGAGGGGTCTGGAAGTACTATCCCACAACATTTTTTAAATGTTCACTTCCAAAACCCCTATTTTACTTATCTTTGGTGAGTTTAAAGGGTGAAAGATAATATGCTTACTTTTATAAGAAAAGTACACATGTATATGTAACTATTTTTGTACTTGTGTATAACACACAAATTTTAGGGACACATACTATTTTTCAGCAATAACTTGACAAAATGTCACTTATTTGGTCAATAGCCTAAAACACTGTATGCCTAAACACATTTTATGTACATCAAGAAATTACTTTTCTTATACAAAAACAATTTAACACAAGCAAGCTTATTACGAGAACACAACACAGACGTTTGTTAGTGAATTACTCTAACGACATTCAAAAGTCACAAAACTAAACAACATCACAGTGTCTTTTTAGTTTTTGACAGTTTGCGAGAGGTATCGTGTATCGGGTGCATACGCGCATGTTGCTGAATAAGGTGAACGCAAGCAGACAACCTGCTAAATCGCCATGCAGCCAGTGTTCAGGTACCTACGTTTTAATATTTTCGTCTTTCGGGGCGCCTTTCAACCTTGAATTTGTAACGGCGTTTGTCAGTGCACAGCTGTTTGTATGTATTCCGTGTTATTAGGGATATTTATTTCTTAATTAATTAATTGTAAAATTAAATGAGTTATTCGATAAGTATTAATCACTAAATGTGATTCAAATTACATCGTGTTTAGTCTTATTTTGATTACAATAATCTCATGAATATGTTTTAAACTTTTTCATGCCGAAAAAGTTAACAATATAAAAGTTTAAAAGCATTGCTGGTTTTTAAACTTTTCTGCCGCCTCGACTCTGAATCATCGGTCTCTTATTTGTAGTCATTTGCCGAGCTCGCCGCACAACAAAGGCGTGCCGCGAGACTGGCAAAAGGGTGTCTGGTGCTCTCAAGTTGTCCCATTTCGATTCCTAGCTGAAGGTCATGCGGGAGACTGTACTGTAGTTGGCACACATAGTCGCATCGCTCTGTAGTGTGGGGATAACTTGAGGTTTTTTGATTGGCGGACATAAAATTCTGAACCGAATGAATGAATGAATGTGATTGATGGAGTGGATGATCCAGTGCAACGTTAAAACAAAACGTAAAAATTAAATTAACAAAAAGCAGTACCGGAACTGCGTTCTGGCACCAGTAAACCCCTGAATGAAACTTTATCTAAAAACATTAATGTAGGATATTATTCTGCACATTTTGTTTTTTTACACAACCTTATACCTTGCTTGGTTCAGCCAAAATCGATCAAAACGTAAAATACCATAAAAGTATCCGTAGGGATTTTACCGTGGAGGCATCTTCTGATCAGAGGCCGAGTTTGTTCGCTTCGGGCGTTATTGTGTGCCACTGTTATAAATATGCTAAAGTCTGACGTTGATACAAGTGAAACAATTGGTACAAATTAATATACTTACTTGTACGTAGGTAAAGCTGCCTTGGTCTCCTTCACATAAGCCAAATAAAGTTTCCATAGCTCAATGTTTAACACTTTCATGAGGCATCGTTGAAACAGCTGGAAAAAATTGTAAAACTTTATGACAAAAGCAGGAAGACTGAACCTCAATACGAACTGTAGCGCTTATCTATAATACTTACCCACTAAATGCAGTATACTTTTCTTGTCTAATAAATATGATTCTAACAAGAGTCGTACAAAAAGACTATCTCCCCCATTTCGTATGAATATAACTTACAAACTAATGTGAACGGTTGTTTTACCAAAATTTTCAGAGAGAAATAAACATCTGTCTATGGCTGTACCATTGACCTTGATTTCGGCGATGATGGGCAGACGTAGCAAACAACTTTAGTAAGGGGGAACAGTGTGGAGCAGTGATTAGCACGGTTGTTCAAGTTTTGCTAAAGTTCGAACCTTCACACAGTTGCGCAAGTTCGAACCTACTTCCTGGCATTAGGCTCACATATGCTAACTCTACTACCCCGTCTCCATCAGCGCAATAAAGTAAAAGTGTTAAGCAACAAAAAATCTGTAAGAAAACAAGTGCCCAACAGAGATCACAGTGTCTATTAATTAGGGACCGATTTACAAATTCTGGGCCTTCTGACGGGATTTGAAAATGTTTCCCTTTACATAAAAGACAAAAATAAATCAAACATTATAAATAATTTTTATATCAATTTTTATAGACTCAACACAACGATCGAGTTTGTTTCGATTGTGTGCTTTAATTTGACACGAACTACTTCCGGACTACTACATAAAATATACACAGCGTGTTCATAAAGTCCTTTTATCCTCCCCTATTACTTTTGTTACTGAAAATAAGTTAACAAATCTTTGTATATATATCTTGTGTTGCATAGCAGGACAAATTTTTTTTGACATATCTGAACCTTTGTGATTTTGGGGGCTGAGGTGGGTAGGGGGGTTAACAATTTCAAATGTAAAGGTAGGTCATGTAATACACCATTGAAAAGCTTAATAAAAGAGAACAGCGCAAACTAAAGATTAGTATCTTGCTTAGTTTCAAATTAATGGACAATCAAAGTCCTGGAAAATGATATTTCTATCGTAACATCAAAGCAGGTTATGAATTTGTTAATATTATGAATAAGTAAGTTGTAGGTTGAGGTTAATGTAACACAATATTTTACAAATAGAAACTGTAAATAAATTTAGTATGGTACAACTAACTTATCCGAGTGTCTATGTGTACTTGAAAAACTTTGGGTGAAAAATGTAAATAAAACCGGAAATACAACCCTTTGCTCCTGACTTTCTCTAGTGTACCATTTTTCATGTACTGATAGGATAACAATACCTCCCTTATTTTGTTCCTGATATTTGTTATGAAAGCACTCAGTATTGCCTTTTTACAAATGAATAGCTCAAAGGAAGACAAGCTTGAAATGATTTTGTTATTCTGCTTTGGTGTTATGATAAAAAATATATTTTTCCAGAACTGAGTCCGTTACTTTGAAACTAAGTAAGATACTAAGCACTAGTTTGCGCCATTCTGTTTCTCTTTCAATAAGCTTTTCAATGACCAACCTTACTTACATGGTTGACTATTACATGACCAACCTTTATAATACCGTATTTGAAATTGTTAACCCGCTTAAGCCCCACAAAATAATAAGAGTTTCAGTTATGTCAAACAAATTACTGTGGTGCAACACAAGATAATAAAATATCATCACTTAATATGCAAAACCTTGTAACCCTCAAATTGGCTCAAATACCTTTATAACGAGGAACAAGCAAAAATTTGCAGTTCAATAATTTTGTTCTTGTTTTTTTTGTATAATTTGTATTCGTGAGAGGTTATGGTGCCTAACAGTTTGCTTGGTTGTTTTTAAAGTTTGAATCTGTATAATTTGAATTCGTGCGAGGTTTATGGTGCCTGACAGTTTGCTTGGTTGTTTTTAAAGTTTGAATCTTTATAATTTGTATTCGTGCAAGGTTTATGGTGCCTGACAGTTTGCTTGGTTGTTTTTAAAGTTTGAATCTGTATAATTTGTATTCGTGCGAGGTTTATGGTGCCTGACAGTTTGCTTGGTTGTTTTTAAAGTTTGAATCTTTATAATTTGTATTCGTGCAAGGTTTATGGTGCCTGACATTTTGCTTTGTTGTTTTTAAAGTTTGAATCTGTATAATTTGTATTCATGCGAGGTTTATGGTGCCTGACAGTTTGCTTGGTTGTTTTTAAAGTTTGAATCTAAATAATTTGTATTCGTGCGAAGTTTATGGTGCCTGACAGTTTGCTTGGTTGTTTTTAAAGTTTGAATC
>JAGFPH010004057.1:57977-69225 GCA_018207615.1 Philaenus spumarius | reverse complement strand
GTTAAAATTTAAACGTTTTATAGTTCAATTTACTTTACTGCACTGTACTTTTTAGAAATTAAGCATTTTATTCCTGTTTTTCTTCACACTAGAATAATGTATTGTATATTATAACATGTTTTTGAAGGTACAGTATTTAAACATTACATATGATTGTACATAAACAATGTGTTTATGTTACATTTTTTTTTGTACCTAATGTTCCACTAATCAGGCACTACCAATCCCGATACAGGGCTGGATTAGCGAGATCCTACTGTACTAGCAATACAGTACAGTCTCGCTTATCCAGTCTCTGATGATCCAGACGGCCCTAAAAAAAAATAGAAGTTGCAGTATTTTACTGAATACAGTACACGCAATCGAAGTTTGCGAAAATAGTTGAGGGTTCATTTGTCCTTGGCTATTTTTAGCGTGAAGAGAAAGCTCAGCCGAGGATAGAAAGAGTCCTCCTGCCTGCCTGCCCATTATCTTTTGTCCCACAGTATTTCAAGGAAGTGACTCACTTCAACAGCTCGCCACACTATACCTGACTGCAGACTGTCTGTCTAGACTATCTGTCGAATCAACTGTACCGTTTTGTTTTGTTTCTCGCTAGACGTCTGCTCAGTTGTTAGTTGACTTCAGTGCGTTATTGATTGATCTGTGTTCGGAGTGCAAGTTTGTTTCTTCAGTGTGCAGTGTGTTCAGTGAAAATGGCGACTAAACGCAAGTCAGTGACAGTGACAATGGAACAAAAACTCCAAGCTATGTTTCGTATTGATGCAGGTGAACTGCTTACTAGAATTGCAAAAGAGTTAGTCGTGGAAAACAAACTGTTTCCGTTGGGGAAAAAAAAGCGGAAGGAAATTGAAGATTTTTTGTGCAGAAATGGTTAGTAAAGACAGTTTAGGTGGCAGAAGCACTTTAAAAAACTCAAAAAACAAAGCATTAGATGATGTTTTGTATGTTTGGTTTTGCCAGCAACGTAAACAGGGTGTTCCGTTATACGGTGTAAATTTGCAAACGATCGCGCTCAAACTGAATGAAAAGTTAAAAGGCGAACGTAATTTTACTGATGGTGTGGGTTGGCTGTCTCGATGGAAGAAGAGACACGGCATCCGTGAAATCGGAATAAGTGGCGAAATTTTGTCATGTGACAATGGTGCCAGCGAGAAATTCAAAGACAATTTCAAAACCTTACAACCTGCCACTTACAACCTTGTCAAGTGTTCAATGCAGATGAAACTGGTTTAAATTATAAAATGCTGCCGAAAAAAACTAAATTAGACTCAGTAGAGAAAGGCCACAAATTTAAGAAAGAACGTGTAACTTTGCTGCCCTGCAGTAATGCTTCTGGAGATCTAAAATTTCCACTTTTCGTTATAGGGAAATCTGCTAAACCTAGGGCATTTAAAAATGTAAATTTAAGTGTTCTACCGGCCCAGTACGAATCCCAAACTCAGCATGGATGAATGCTAAACTTTTTAAGGACTGGTTTTTTTAAAACTTTGTGCTAACAAAAAAGTTTTTAAAAGAGAAAAAACTCCCTCAAAAAGGAGTTTTGTTAATTGATAATGCCCTGTGCCATCCCAGTGTAGAAGAATTGCGCCATGGTGACATTTTTGTGAAATTTCTTCCTCCTAATGTTGGCTCTCCTCCAACCAATGGACCAGGGTGACAAAACGGTGATACAGAAAAAGGTTGATCGATCGCTTTTGGAACAGGAAGCAGATCCAGCTACAAACTTTATGGACCTTCTTACAAAAAGTGACAATCAAAGATGCCATTTATTTGACAGCAGAAGCATGGGAAGAAATTCAACCGTCTACTCTCCAAAAGAGCTGGAAGAAATTGTGGCCTAACTTGTCACAAGAAAGTGAACAAACCGAAACTCAACCTGCTGATGACGCTGAATTTGTTCAAGTTTTTCAACAGTTGGAGGGTTGTACTGAGGTGGGGGAAAATGACATTTCCGAGTGGATAAATAGTGACGGTGGTCATCAAGTGCTAAACAAACACAAAATCATCGTGCTGTGCACTTTAAACACAGAGAACAACAGCTCTTTAGATGAAGACGACACAGAGGAACAAGTTGGCCTAACTCATGGCGAGGCGACAACAATGCTGGAAGGGTTGATGATCTACTTCGAGAAACAGATCGACACGTCAACAGCCGAGCTACTGACTTTGAAACGCCTATGAGATCGCACTGCAAAACGGCTTCATTCATTGTTAAAACAAAAGAACATTACAGACTTTTTTCAGTAAGTTTTTTTTAAATTTATTTTTGTTTCCTCTGCAGACTGTAATTATTGTACTTTAGTCAAGTAAAATCTGCCTATCAATCAATGTACAGTACCGTTAAACTTGTGTGAAGTCCAGCAATAAATTTGTTTAACGATAAAGATGTTTTGTTATTTATTCTTTTCAAACCAGTTCAGTTACAGGTTATGAAATACTGTACGCTATATTTACTGTAAACTGTATCACCAAAACACCAATTTTAATACGTTTTCTCACTTAAAACAAACGGTATACATTTCATGCATTTTTTAGGCTTTTTCCGTCTAATCCGGACTTTCACTAGTCCGGTCCCGTCAAGTCCAGATTAGCGAGACTGTAATGTATTAGCATATACTCATAGCTTGTATTACTGAGTTACATCAAATTTGTCAAAATCAGTTCAACAGTTTTATAAAGCTACAAAGGCACAACAACAACAAAATGTATTAAAAACAATACATCTACTCCTTTACATAGTTATTAGCGAATTTCCATAGGAAAAATGAGCTATTGCAGTGGCCCTTATGGTGAGACCCAAGGTCGGTAGTAGCAAATGAGGACCGATCATGGTCCCCAGAACACGTTTTGGTGTGTCATTAAAATTCATATATATATTATCATATAAAATTAATATTTTCACCAAATGTTAAAAACAAAAATACAAATTGTAGATTACCATTTGTTGGTAATATTAGCTATAAGGTAGGGCATTTAATTAATAATAAACTTGATTTAAAACCAGCTTTTTACTGTAAGAGTACTGATGGCAAGCAATTAGTTAATAATAAAGATAAAATAGACTTAGTTGAAATTAGTGGGGTTTACAAAATTAATTGTAATGACTGTGATTGTGTATATATAGGCCAAACAGGTAGATCAAATAATATTAGAGTTAAGGAACATATTTATTGCTGGAAACATGGTAAAACAGAGTCAAATTTTGCAAATCACCTAATTGTATCAGGACATTCTTTTAATCCCAAAGATAATGTAAAAGTTTTACATATTGAACAGAAAAATAAAAAACTAAATAGTTTAGACATTTTTGAAATTAACAGATCTGTTTTCCATGACCAGGCTTCTAATCTGAACGAACAGGTGAATAACCCATCTCCTTTGTTAAAACCTTTGTTTTCCCTCCCCTAGGAACGCCAAGGTCAGGTACCTTCCTTTTCCTTGTCTCCTCTTACCCACTCCCTTAGCCTAGATGTTGTTTTAAGTTATATTGTAATTTTTAGTTTAGTTGTCTGAAGATGCTTAACTGCGAAACAGCTGTTACAAATATATTTGTGTTTTGTGAAATTTATATTTTGTGTTAATATTTTTTACCTTATATATATATATATGTATATATGTGTTCGCACTCTAGCGGCGCATTTTAAGTCCGATTTGGTCCAAATTTGGTACACGTGTTGGTTGTCTATGTCGCTCAAACGAGTTCGTTAGCCAAAAAAATCCAACAACCGGAAGTACGTTTTTTGACCGGAAGTAACTATTTTTTGAGATGTTTACTACGAGATGTTTAAAACTAATGAATTTTTTTAGAGTTTTTTCTAAAAATATAAATGTAGGATGTTATTCTGCACATATTGTTTTTTAGGCGATCTTTTAGCTCGTTTGGTTTCCCAAAAATCGACCAAAACGTAAAATACCATAAAAAGTACCCGGTTCGTAGCCAAGTGGTGCAAACTCGCGAGGCCACTAGGAGGAAACAAATTCTACTAATATTGCATACACACAGACAGCTGTTCAACGCCTTCGTGAGTAGACCTATTTCCCAAATTGTTGGTTGAATCCCTAAAACATAGGCATATAAACTTAATTTTGGAAATTTGCTCAACTCAAGTCAGCGGTCCAGCTGCGTGGTCGAATTATTTAGATATTTATTTTTACTGTCATTAAACAATTTTAAAACTGCAATAGACATTGTCTTAACATTATAAAAACAATATTTTAAAAGATTACAACAATATAAATATAAATACGCAGATATAAATGGACATACAACTTGCAAGCACTCGCACATTATATCACAACAATTACCACTAGACCTGTAGTTATTTGCCATAATTTCAATAAACTCCGTGCCAGGATTTTATAGAATCATCAAATTATACATAGAAAGCTTTTGCCTTGAGCCAGTTTTCTCCGGGTAGATGTTCACTCCAATCTGACCAAAGTGGGCTTGAGATTTTGTGAGCCTGACTTGTGGAACATTTATCTTATTTCAAGGCCATAGCCAAGGAAGGGTTTAGGGGTCAAATCCCCCTCCCCCCAAATTTGGTAGTAAAAATTAATACTAGGTTTTAAAAGTGCAAATTAAATTATAAAATTGTCAACACAATAATAGAGGATCCATCACATATTTTACATCATTGTGCATTGTATGCATACTGATATTTAGACTTGCTTGATTAAACTACAACATACAATACACATGAATGCAGTAGTTTACAGCCTTACTGTCTTGTGAGCTTGATCTGATCTATTAAATAAGAAAACTATGAAGGTTCAACAAAAATACTTTACTCTAACAAAACACGCAATGCTCTGTGTATTGAAAATACTCCCAATACGGGGGTTGGCGTGCGAAGCACGCAATGCATTGCGTATTGAAAATACTCTCAAAACGGGGGTTGGCGTGCGAAGCACGCAATGCTCTTTGTATTGAAAATTTTTCCGTTGGCGTGCGAAGTTTGCAATGCATTGTGTACTGAAAATACTCCCAATACGGGGGTCGGCGTGCGAAGTTTGCAATGCATTGCGTATTGAAAATACTCTCAAAACGGGGGTTGGCGTGCGAAGCACGCAATGCTCTGTGTATTGAAAATTTTCCCATTGGCGTGCGAAGTTTGCAATGCATTGTGTATTGAAAATACTCCCAATGTTGGCGTGCGATGACCGCTTCTCATAGTGTTCAGTGTCAAGTTCACATGTGCGTCCTTAGCAGTGAACGTGTTAAAAGAGTTCAAATTCAAATCCCCGGTCCTGACCTGACACCCTCCCCCCCAGTTTTCCTGGCTACGAGCATCAAGGCCGTCTTATCTTATTTCTATTCCTTGTGAAATAAAAATGGCCTTCGCTACGAGCATCAAGACTAACATTACGACATGCAGCAAACACTGCAAAATAAACGTACTGGACAAGGTTAATATTTTCAACTCAATGAAATGTTCTCTACAAGAAGTAAATTTACCATGACCTAAACATTGGGCGCAAAGTTCTCTTCTGCCAGAGAAAGACTCTTTTTGTGTTGCATGAATTTCCCCACAGTATTAAACCGTAATTTAAATGAGAATTAAAAAATGCATAATTTGCCACCAACAAAATTGCTTACCCAAACAAGTTTTGAGTTTTTGCAGTAAAAGGACCACCCTAGATAGTTTGGATCACAAATAGTTTGTGTGATGATCCCAATTCAACCTACCATCCCGAAGTATACCTAGCAATTTAACTGGATCATTGTCCTGATTTTTCTGTAAATTGCTCACGTAGTTGCTCTGTTTTATTAACATTGAACTGAAGTGAATTTTTAGTAAACCAGAAGATCTATCCAACATAAGTGTTGATCATTGCTTTTAAATCTTCTAAATTTCTACTGGGAAATTATGACTGAATTTTTACCAAGATTAATAAGCCCAGCATTGAGCTCATCAAGAGCAATAGGGATGTGACATATAATCTTATTGCTCCCACTGTTTTTCTTAGCATTTCCCAAGCAGTTCTACATTAGTTTTTAGATTTTAAAATTACATCATCATTAGCTTTAATTTTAGCGAGAGGAATTTCTTTTCTATACTTTTACTCCTGCGCACTGTATGTGATTTTAAAAGCTGAATCTGTCTGAACTTGCCATATTTCAATAATACTAATACTTTTAGATTTTTTAGGCAATGAATATACCAATTATTAGATTGTTTCTGTTGTGAAACATTTCTTTTTAGTTTTATGATTCTAGGGCAGCAAGACTCAAAATGACATACAAATGTGTTGAGAAATAAATTAAAAGTGTCCTCAAATTTAACTTCTCCCTCAATGATCTGGGACCAATTGACATCTATGAGATTACAAATCTAAGGATTATATAAACGCTGTTCAGAAAAAAGAGTTCCATGAATAAAGGACGTTATTCCCCACATCAAATAAGATGAAAAGTTCCAATAAACATAGGTCCAAAATGCCCAGTTTCCTGCCTAGCCGCCATTTTGGTTTTTGTACAAAATAACTCGTATCTAGAGAAATGTTTGACTGATTGAGTTCAAAGTTGGCATGAAGTTTAACCTAACAACGATCTATCTCAAGAAAAGTAACGATTTTTTATCCAATCGTGCGTTTCAAAATGGCGGCTGTTTAAAACTTTCAAATTTCTCAAAAACCGTACATTTTAACAAAAAATGTCAATACACCCTTTTTTGTAGCCCTTTTGATTCTCTATCGGATGGTGTCACTGTCAAAACAATCGGCTAAGTTAAAGATAATAACAGCATATGTACATATACAGTATTGTTGTGTTTACTATGTTGGTATAGGATGCCGGGTTGGACAAGCCAATTATTACACATAACTTGACAGCTTTTATTATTTTAACCTAAAGCTTTTTCCAATAACTAAGAACAATCAGCATCTCCCCCTCTTTAGAAAGATGTTTCAATTGAGTAGGTAAATACAAAAATTTACAAATAATTTCAAAGAAACTAAGGACCATAAATTGTAAAAAAATGCTACTTGTCCTTCTAAAGTGCATAGTTAAGCTGATGGAAGGTTAGGTTGGTACAGTAATCAACTGTACATTCTCCTATTTCTCAGCGGTGTTTCCACTACGGGCGGAATTCAGACTGAAATAACTTGTATTTTTAGTTCTTTTTACCTTTACTATAACAACTGTTACATCGTTAATTTAATAACTTTATTTAGGCATTTATTTTTACTTATCACCTCAGCTTTGAGGTTATGATTACAAATTTACTAAACATAAATGATAAAATATGAGATTGGACAAAAAAAGGGGGATGCAGTTGTCTTCTGGAGTGAGACACAAGGTGTTGAGGATTTTTGGTCCAGTATGTCGGAACAAAGTTTAGCCTCAATTGGGAACTCTGGAGAAATTGACAAAAGGGTAAAACTTAAATGACTTGGACATATTATATTAAGATCTGACATACATTTCAACTGACTTCACACTCCCCCTTTTACTAATTAGCGAATTTCCATAGGAAAAATGAGCTATTGCAGTAACCCTTATGGCAAGCCCTAAGGTCGGGAGTAGCAAATGAGCACCGATCATGGTCCCCAGAACACGATAAGAGGTGTCATTAAAAATCATATATGTGTTCGCACTATAGCAGCCGCATTTTAAGTCCAATTTGGTACACATGTTGGTTATCTAGGTCGCTCGGTCGAGTTCGTTATCCAAAACAATCCAACAACCGGAAGCGCATTCTTTTGACCGGAAGTGAGATTTTTCCTACGAGAATGAATTTGTTTTTGAGTTTTTTCTACAAACATAAAAGTAGGATGTTATTCTGCACATTTTGTTTTTTTACACAACCTTATAGCTCGCTTGGTTCCCCCAAAATCGATCAAAACATAAAATACCATAAAAGGACCCGGTTCAAAGCCATTTTATGGATTCTATCGTGGGGTTGGCGTGCGAAGCACGCAATGCTTTGTGTTTTGAAAATACCCCCAATATACGGAATGGCGTGCAAAGCACGCAATGCACTATATATTGAAAATACTCCAATTTTTCAGATATTCAGCACTGTCGTGAATAGATCTATTTCCCAAATTGTTGGTTGAAACCCTAAAACATAGGCTAATAAACTTAAATTTGCTGAACTCACGTCAGCTGTTGAACTGCGTGGTCGAATTTTTTTTAATTATTAATCTACTAGGATTTAGTTTTTCTGTTTGTATGGCTGCCTGACTTCAAGGCCAGTGCCACACTGTTCCCAGGAGGGCCGTCTAGAAATCATACCGCGAGTTCGCCCATGAAATGTTCTATCAAAGTTGAAGATTATTTGCGGCCATGAAAGGTGTTGTTATAAAAGGTGTATTACAGTCCTTTATTATGTATTACAACAATGTGTTAATATTTATATATTTTTCTTAGAAACTCGGTGTAGAATAACATTCCACTTAAACTAGGCTCCAAACTGGTTCACAAAGAGAAGAAGAAACATTTTTGTAAAATCTTCTTTGTTAAGAAAACACCATATTTTATCAAACACAAGTCAATTTAAAGGAAGTAAAACAAGACACAGTATAGTTTTACAATATAGTTTTTATTTCACTAATTATATCTTCAATCTGTATTGCCAAGCAGGAGCGGATCCAGTTGAGTAACAGAAAGCAGGACAGTCGGTTCTGGTTTAAATGTAAAACGCTTGTCTTATTCTAGGTAGCATGCACGGAATTCAATAATAAAATGTAGGTACCTACATAACACTGACTACAAAACAGAAAATCACTGCAAGAATTTAGTACTAAAGAAAATTTCTCTCATTTTATTACTTTTGTAAATGTGTTTTTTTCGTAATTTTATAGCAACATCTATATATTAAAAGAATTTATGAAAACTTGTGGCAATCAGTACGGCCATTCTATCCGGCCGATTTCCTTATTTAAATTGCAGGTAATCATTCACAGATATGTCATCAAGCATTACAAATCATGTATCTTTCGCCTTACTAACGTTATAATCAAATGCAAATTTCTGCTGTGTATTCCTTATGGGGGTTTTTTTTGGTTCTTTGTCCACTTTGCGTTTGTATACCGTCCATCCGATTGCTTTAAATTTTGCATAGTAACACAGGTTAACCCTGGGAAGGTTTTAGGCCATTTACCGAAGTCCTAGGACATTAGGGCTATGCCCCAGTGGCCCTCAAAGTTTCAATGTTAATCACAACATTGAACATTTCTATGGAAGAAAGATTTCTATTGATTTTATCAGGGACACAAAAACAGCTGTTCGTATGAAAAGCTTAAAACAGCTGATTTTGATCAACAACTGATTTGGATCAAATCAGTATCAAATGTAGTATTACCTTTTTGAGGTTACATTGACAAACTAAAAACAAACACAAACAAAAATCAACGAAAAATGCTAACTATATTTTAATTCAATTCAAACATTGGTTGTTACAAACCTATTATATATAAAACAGCTAATTTGGATCAAAAACTGAACATAATCATTCACAGATATGTCAAGTCTTATATATTATCATCCGTTCAGCCGCTATTCACCCGAGAAGGAGCTCCGGTATACAATCCTTCAAATTTCCCATGTTAATCTTATGGAGATAATGTTTAATGAGTTTGAGTCAGCTGCCAAATAAAACAGCTGATTTATGCTCGGTCACCTATGTACAAACGAGCCAAAGATTAACGAGATTCTTTATCGAATTTTCCACCTGCGAGCGAAGCGAAGCAGCCATCTGAGGCCGAAGGCCGCGCCGGGGTTGGGACGCGGAGCGTCCAGGGGCAGAGCCCCTAGTAAAATTTAAGATTTATTTTGAGTTAACCCTACAACTGTCAGACTGCTCAATTTGAGCATTCGTGGGGCCTAGATCTACTTTGACAACTCTACTTGTATTGAATATTTCACCCTCTAAAATTCATCCAATCGCAATAAAACAAAAACCGTTGGAAAGGAAATGATTTTAATTTAATTTTTGTATTTACAAATTTGTTCTAAAACGAATATTTACATAAGTAATCATCGTTTTAAATTGTAGTTTTCTGAAAAGCTTATACCGCGCGAGTAAAACACAAAGAAATTACTCAACTTTGTCACTTCTCTAAAGCTCAATATCGCTCGACAGAAATATTTTGAAAATAATATAAAGATAACTTTGGATTCGTCAAGATTTGAACTTTCTAAAACTGCCTTCCAATCAGACGTCACTCTTATAGTTTCGAAAATATAAAGGTTTTTGCAATATAAATGCTTGCAATTGGACAGTTTTCAACCAATGAAACAGCACATTTTGCATTCGAGATATCGCTTACAATTCGTTGTATTTGTAGACATCTTTATATCGTTTTGTAGGGAAAACTTCGATCTTTCGTTTGGTGTAAAGTAAACTAGATTTTACCGATTAGATTTATTCGTACAGCAGTGGAAATACAGACTTTTGTTGAATTCAAACCTCCGCTTGAGAACGCAAAGCAAGTCTGATTCACACGCTGCTTCCAACGGTCATTTCGTATTCCCTTTATGCGCGCAAACTTTGACAGTTTATTCTAATTTCGTGCAACAAGTAATACAATGTGAAATAGTTTACAAAATGAGAATTTATAAGTAGTATACAGATTTAGGATATATTCCTAAATTACTATTCAAACTAGGCCTAGTTTTGTTAACAATCGTATAGTAGGTACATAAAAACTGATGTTTTCAAAATAATAAATTTGTAATTGATATATATTTTTTTACAGTTCTATTATTTATAACTAAATTACAAAGCTTTTGTAAATTTTTTTAAAAGTTACAAAAAAATTTTTACTACTAGGCCTAAAATGTTTTTATGTAGGCCTAAAGTTGAACTTTTTCCTTTCGTTACTGAACATCTTTTGTCTCTTGAGCTAATAACTTTGTAAATTTTACATCAGTCAATTATTTACTGGCAAATATAAATTCTTTCTCTAAAAAAAAGCTATGGAACACTTTTAAACTGGTTTATAATTACTATATTTGGCGAATTTTTGAAAATATTCGCACCGAAATAGCTTGGCATTGCACAAATTTAACTACAACAGTTCGAGGATTAAGCTTCATCATGATTTCTGTTTGTTTTTAAAAACCTATACAGTCCTGCAATGAATAACGGTATGTATTTATGTTATATGTTCTATAAATACATACTTTTATAACTTCCCGCTAAGAAAATTGAAAATTTTCTAAAATCGGGAAGTTATTGGTTTCACCCCGTTTTTCGAAAATCGAGTATTCATCAGATCTCGACGTTTTGAGGTCCAA
>JAGFPH010004057.1:6102-57877 GCA_018207615.1 Philaenus spumarius | reverse complement strand
AATATTTTTTATCAAGTTAAATAACAATTGTCTAATTGAATTAAATTCAGAGTCTGTAAATTAAGGAATTTTAGAAATCTAGTAAAACTCAATTTTAACTTTTGAACAATGTGTCTCTGTGATTATTAAAACCTAATGCTTTGGAGTACCTCTAGAGCCTAGCGATATTTTGATTCCTGGCGGGAATCTGGTGGACGCCCCCAGCCTGTTGAACTATTAAAAGGTAAAGTTACATTTCAGAATTAAATATGCATGACGTTTAAGACAAGAAAACGTCACACAATTAGAATTTAACCTCACTAAACAAAATAATCTTACATGATAGAATCGCTCATTTACATAATCTTACATTTGCCATCAACAAAATTTCTTACCCAAACAAGTTTTGAGTATTTGCAGTAAAAGGACCACCCTAGATAGTTTGGATCACAAATAGTTTGTGTGATGATCCCAATTCAACCTACCATCCCGAAGTATACCTAGCAATTTAACTAGATCATTGTCCTGATTTTTCTGTAAATTGCTCACAGAGAAGAGTAGTTGCTCTGTTTTATTAACATTGAGCTTAAGTGAATTTTTTGTAAACCAGAAGATCTATCCACCATAGTATTGGTCATTGCTTTTAAACTTCTAAATTTCTACTGGCTGTAATCAACGTTGTATTATCTGCATAAAGAACTGATTTGTAAGGCACATATCCTGGTAGGTCATTCATATATATCTATATATATATAAAATTCAATGTATGTTTGTACGTTTGTCTGTATGTTTGTCCTTTATGCGTTACCAAACCGTCCATCCGATTGCTTTGAAATTTTGCATAGTAACACAGGTTAACCCTGGGAAGGTTTTAGGCCATTTACCAAAGTCCTAGGACATTAGGGCTACGCCCCAGTGGCCCTCAAAGTTTCAATGTTAATCTTATGGAAGGTCAATCTTAAGGAAGAAGAAGAAATATTTCTTTTGATTTTATCAGGGACACAAAAAACAACTGTTCGTATGAAAAGCTTAAAACATCTGATTTTGATCAACAGCTGATTTTGATCAACAACTGAATATAATTTTAGAGGTTAGGTAAATCAAGCAATAGCAATAGCGAAGCATTGGCGGGTCCACTAGTAATATATAATTTGAGTAATTCAATAGTCATAAATGCGTAATTTGCAACTGCTGGTGGTTGGTAAATTAACATAGATAGTATGAAATATTGAACTGTTATAATATTACCGTGTTTAATTAAATATTTAATTAATTCCCTAAAAATTTATTTGCTCACTAATATAATTTGATTGATTTACTACAATTAAATTAGCATGGTTTTGTTTGTGCTTTTTCTAAAATTGGTCAGGGAAAGCGTTTTATTTAGTCAGGGAAAAGTCAGGGAATTTCAAAAGGTCATATCACTAGATACCCTGTATTAAAAACTTCTGGCTCTGTAAAATTTAATTTATGCAAGGTTAGGCCTAGAAAGTAATTTTAAGTCTAGGCCTAACCTAAAATCATTGTATATATTTTGCCGTTAAGATAGGTAAAATAAATTAAACAAACACACAATAATTTTAGGTTAGGCCTAGACAGTGAACCAACATTTTATGTTTATTGAATGTATTTACAATTAATGGACATTTAACTGTGTTTACCATCTTAGCTTTGATGTTATAATTAATTCTACACCTTTATTATAATAACATTAAACGTATGGAAACAGCAAATATTTGTATAAAAAACAATATAATAATAAATGGCAATTGAAAGATTAAAATTATGTGTGTATGTTGCCTTTAAGGCTGGTGAAAGAATTGAAGAAAAGGCGTGATGAACTTCGTTCCTGACGTGGGTCCCACGACAGCACATTTACTTTTTTTATTAGCTATGTAATTTGTTGGAAGACGGATTATGTTCCTTAAACTTTTTTTTTAACATCCTTGTTTGTCCTATGTATTTTTTGGGTCAATCTACACGATAGCTTGTACAATTGGTTGTGTCGGTATCGGCGTCGAGTCGGTGAATGTGAAAGACGTCTGCCGATATCGGTACTATTGCTGTATCGGGTTAGTGTCGTGTCGGTAAGTGTGAAATCAGCTATTGGGTTTAACCTAACAATGATCTATCTCAAGAAAAGTAAGCGATTTTTTATTCAATCATGCGTTTCAAAATGGCGGCTGTTTGAAACTTTCAAATTTCTCAAAAACCGTACATTTTAACAAAAAATGTCAATACACCTTTTTGTGTAGCCCTCTTTTGATTCTCTATCGGATGGTGCACCTGTCAAAACAATCAGATGAAGGATAATAGCTAAGTTAAAGATAATAACAACATACGTACATATACAGTATTGTTGTGTTTACTGTGTTGGTATAGGATGCCGGGTTGAACCAATTATTACACATAGCTTGACAGCTTTTATTATTTTAACCTACAGCTTTTTCCAGTAACTAAGAACAATCAGCATCTCCCCCTCTTTAGAAATATGTTTCAATTAAGTAGGTAAATACAAAACTGTACAAATAATTTCAAAGAAACTAAGGACCATAAATTGCAAAAAAATGCTACTTGTCCTTCTAAAGTGCATAGTTCAGCTGATGGAAGGTTAGGTTGGTAAAGTAATCAACTGTACATTCCTCCTATTTCTCAGTGGTGTTTCCACTATGGGCGGAATTCAGACTGAAATAACTTGCACCTTTAGTTCTTTTAACCTTTACTATAACACCTGTTACATCGTAAATTTAATAACTTTATTTAGGCAACTTTATTTTTACTTATCACCTTAGCTTTGAGGTTATGATTACAAATTTACTAAACATAAATTATAAAATACGAGATTGGACAAAGGAAGGGGGATGCAGTTGTCTTTCACAGTTGTCTTATGGAGAGAGGCACAAGGTGTTGAAAATTTTCGGTCCAGTATGTCGGAACAGACCTTAGCCCCAAATGAAAGCTAGGAGAACTATGGAGAAATTGACTAAAGGGTAAAACTTAAATGACTTGGACGTATTATATTAAGATCTGACATACATTTCAACTGACTTCACTCTCCCCCTTTTACTAATTAGCGAATTTCCATAGGCTTACTAATTAGGGGGGGGGGGGGGGGGGGTAAGCCCTAAGGTTGGGAATAGCAGAGCACCGATCATGGACCCCAGAACACGATATGAGGTGTCATTAAAAATCATATATATATGTGTTCGAACTCTAGCGGCCACATTTTAAGTCCAAATTTGGTACACATGTTAATTGTCTACGTCGCTCGGACGAGTTCGTTAGCCAAAACAATCCAACAACTGGAAGCACATTTTTTTGACCGGAAGTGAGATTTTTCCTACGAGAATGAATTTGTTTTTGAGTTTTTTTCTACAAACATAAATGTAGGATGTTATTCTGCACATTTTGTTTTTTTAATGCGACCTTATAGCTCGCTTGGTTCCCCCAAAATCGATCAAAACATAAAATACCATAAAAGGACCCGGTTCAAAGCCATTTTACGGATTCTATCGTGGGGTTGGAGTGCGAAGCACGCAATGCATTGTGTTTTGAAAATACCCCCAATATACGGAATGGCGTGCGAAGCACGCAATGCACTATATATTGAAAATACTCCCATTTTGCAGATATTCAGCACCGTCGTGAATAGATCTATTTCCTAAACTGTTGGTTGAAACCCTAAAACATAGGCATATAAACTTAAATTTGCTCAACTCACGTCAGCGGTTCAGCTGCGTGGTCGAATATTTTTTTATTATTAATCTACTAGTATTTGGTTTTTCCGTTTGTATGGCTGCCTGACTTTAAGGCCAGTGCCACACTGTTTCCACTGTGTGGTGTGACAGGAGGGCCTTCTAGAAATGACACCGTGAGTTTGCCCATGAAATGTTATCAAAGTTGAAGATTGCTAAGCAGGAGCGGTTCCAGTTGAGTAACACAAAGCAGGACAGTTGGTTCTGGTTTAAATGTAAAACGCTTGTCTTATTCCAGGTAGCATGCACGGAATTAAATAATAAAATGTAGGTACCTACATAACACTGACTACAAAACAGAAAATCACTGCAAGAATTTAGTAATAAAGAAAATTTCTCTCATTTTATTACTTTTGTAAATGTGTGTTTTTTGTAATTTTATAGAAACATAAAATTTAAGATTTATTTTTAGTTGACCCTACAACGGTCAGACAGACAGCTCAATTTGACCACTTGTGAGGATGTGGTGCTTGGCCTAGTTCTACTTTGACAACTCTATTTGTATTGAATATTTCACCCACTAAAAAAATCATCCAATCGCAATAAAAGAAAAACCAATGGGAAGGAAATGATTTAAACTTTAATTTTTGTATTTACAAATTTGTTCTAAAACGTATATTTACATACGTAATTATCGTTTTAAAATGTACTTTTCTGAAAAGCTAATGCCGCGCGAGTAAAACACAAAGAAATGACTCAACTTTGTCACTTCTCTTAAGCTCAATACCGCTCGACAGAAATATTTTGACAATAATATAAAGATACCTTTGGATTCGTCAAGATTTGAACTTTCTAAAACTGCCTTCCAATCAAACGTCACTCTTTTCGAAAATATAAAGATTTTTGCAATATAAACCAATTGGACAGTTTTTCAACCAATGAAACAGCACATTTTGCATTCGAGATATCGCTTACAATTCATTGTATTTGTACAGACATCTTTATATCGTTTTATAGGGAAAACTTCGATCTTTCGTTTGGTGTAAAGTAAACTAGATTTTACAGATAAGATTTATTCATACAGCAGTGGAAATACAGACTTTCGTTGAATTCAAACCTCCGCTTGAGAACGCAAAGCAAGTCTGATTCACACGCTGCTTCCAATGGTCATTTTGTATTCCCTTTAAGCGCGCAAACTTTTGACAGTTTATTCTAATTTTGTGGAATACAATGAGAAATAGTTTACAGAATGAGAATTTATAAGTATACAGATAAATTCTATGATCTATTCTCAACACTTTCTTATAATATTCAATTTTTGGGCAAAGTTTATATTCCTAAATTACTATTCAAACTAGGCCTAGTTTTGTTAGCAATCTTGTAGTAGGAACATAAACTGGTGTTTTCAAAATAATAAATTTGAAATTGATATATATTTTTATACAGTTCTATTTATAATTAAATTACAAAACTTTTGTACATTTTGAAAAAAATGTTTACTACTAGGCCTAAAATGTTTTTATTTTTATGTATGCCTAAAGTTGAACTTTTCCCTTTCGTTACAGAACATCTTTTGTCTCTTGAGCTAATAACTTTGTAAATTTTACATCAATCAATTTTTTACTGGCAAATATGAATTCTTTGATTCTTTCTAAAAAAAAAAAAAGCTATGGAACACTTTTGGATTGGTTTATAATTACTATATTTGGTGAATTTTGGAAAATATTCGCTCCGAAATGGCTTGGCATTGCAAAAATTTAACTACAACAGTTCTAGGGTTAAGCTTCATTATGATTTCTATTTGTTTTTAAAAGCCTATATACAGTCCTGCAGTAATTGGTATGTGTTTATGTTATACGTTTTGTAAATACATACTTTTTTTAACTATAATGGATGATGTAATATATGTGAGTTTCAGGGATTTTAAAACACTTTAATAAGGGAATAACGTAAAGGGGGTCATAATGTAAATTTTGGACATTTAGCCTATTTTAAAAAACTTAGTTATTTCATAAAAAATAATAAACATAGAAATTCAAAGGGAAATGCAGACGTTTCTAATTAATAACTCAAAATAATAAATCTTACGAAATATCTTATCTCAAATTTAAATTCAATCTTGTTTAAATTATTCAGTTGTAACTCACGAGTTTCAAAATACACAAAAAACATTTGAACAGTGTTGGGAAGTTTGAAGAAGTGGTCCACTAAATTACTAGCCAATGATTAATGAATATTGAAGATTATTTCAGACATCCTAAGAACTAAACTTGATATGTTATGTTGGTAGCATGTGTGATTCATCTATGTGCAGAGACAGAAATTTGGCCTGAAATGTTGGTACTTATCGTTACTACGTGTAGGGAGACATATTATGGTTTCCTCGTCCCCTGGCTCATCACGTGATTATGACGTCATATAGACTAAAAAGGACGCGAACAAAGAACAGGCTTCCATCTCAATCTTGGTTCAGAGTTAGTACAGTACAGACCTATTGCAGGTAATCTGGTGAAATGTTTTCACAAAGTAGTTTTTAGCGGTAGTTAAGGTATAACTACCGTTCAAGTGCGTTTCAATGAAAGTAGAGATAGTGTCGAACTTCATTCGATGAAAACAATGTAAAATTTGTGTGAATTTCACTACAAAAGTATCAACTTAGAAAGTTTGCGTAATGGCGTGGGTGCAGCATCTTTACATAACGATCAAATAACAAGTGCTTCAGTGAATCTAAATCGACGTGGCTAAAGTGCGACGAACTAAAGAATAATGGGGTTTTTTAATTAAATTAAATTCAATTGTGTTGTAAGTTTTTTCTCTTTTGTAAATTCATTTTTTAAAGTGCACTATAAAACAAAGAATCGTAAGTAATAAATTTATTTTAACCAAGTCTGCATTTGAATATTTTATTAATATAAGTTGTTATAGGTTTAGGATGAAATGATTAAGTAATTTATAGGTGTGTTTGAGTGTCTGATTGTGGTAATTATGATGCTGATTTGCCAACATGATTTAATTAATTATTTGTGTGTTTTTTGCAATTTAAAATGATACAGTAAAGTATTAATGCCAACTACTATGCTTTCTTAATTTGAGTTTTCTCCTTTCCAGAAGTACTTTATGGTAAATTGAACCCTGTATTAATAATAAATTTAGCTTCAGTGTATTTCATAAGTGGTATAAAATGGCGTCGGTCTTTGGTAAGCATAATGCGATTTGGCGGCAAAGGTTTCCATGTGCACAGACATGGATGCTAAGTTTCCAGACGAGTCCATTTGTAACCAACGAACTGTACGTACAGATGTGTTAAGTTAATGCGTAACAGAGATTTGATAGTCAACTGTGATAGACATAGATTTGACTATAACATGACCTAACTTCAATTTTGGGGTTATGTTTGATTGTTTTTATTATGATAAAGGGAATAATGTGTTGTAATATTTTGAAGTGATAAATTAATTAAATAAGTAAAGTATATGGATTGAAGGTAGGATATAATAAATAATTGTTACGCAGTAAAGGTTATTTTTTTAATTAAAATCAACTTAGAAATATTTTTGTCAAAATTAATTAGGCTATTTATTTTTTATTATTTTTCTATTAATAAATTTGTTTGTAAACGGCTTGTGTAAGAGCAGCACGTTACAATGATCTTTGTAATTTATTTACACTTTTCTCATATTTAAATAGTATAAAAAAAGTTATTTAATACATGTGTGCAATTAATAGCTAAAAAGTAATATATTTTCAGTAAACGACCTGGTGGGCTTACCAAGAGCACGCAATGTAGGCTACTGTGTATTGAAAATACGGGGGTTAGCGTGTGAAGTACGCAATGCACTGCGTATTGAAAATACTCCCATACGTCCCAATTGATTCGGATAACTGGAGTTCTACGGTAACTTAAAAAAAAAAAAACGGAACTTGCAATTGGCCGAGTAGTTTGCTAAGCACCAACCATTTATGCCTATGGAGACTATTGATTGTGTTAATTCATTTTGTTTCAATATATTTACATACCAATAAATTAACAACAGAGCAATTATTATTTATAAGAATCATTGCACTAATAACATTTAAGTACAATTCTATAAAATATGGTATTCTACAAGGTTCTATATTGGGCTCTTTGTTCTTCATTTTTGTAGATCATGTTATGCATGAATATTGTTCAATTAAATGTTTCGTCATCTTTGAAACGTAGCATCAAAAATATGTTTCCTTTAACTAAATTCAAATTATTTTAAAAATCAACCATTAAAACTATTATTTTCTTTACAATGTAGTAAAAAGTTTTGTTTCAGAAAATAGTTGAAAATATTAGTTAATTTGCTGATATTCTGGAGTGAATTTACTTCAAATTTATTTACTAAATACTTAAATTATGTACAGTGATATTTTTTTAACATTAATATTGACATAAATTTTCATCCTACCTTAATGCTGTATTATTTTACTATCATTACCCTAAAAATTTCAAACCTTTCTTTATAAATATTGTAAGATCTCCAACTTCCCAAAGTGCAATAATAATATAGAATAGGACCATAAGTCAAATTTTAATTTGAGAGAGTATTTTTATTTTTGAATTTAATTTATATTACAAATGTTTTTTTTTAGAAAGAGAGCTTAATAATTAGAAGCATTTTAACGTAAAGGAAATAGACTAAAAGGGCAGATAATTTTACAGTACATTTCAGTAGAATAAATATAAAAAGCAAGACAATTATTAAAATCAATTATTATATTAAATTTAAAAGTAGGGTTTGAGAAAATGGACAGTCTATGTACTAACGCTAAGACGCGGAAATTATACGAGTTTTAAGACGCAGTTAGAAAAGCAACGTCCACCAGTGTAGACGAGATAAGAAGCGAACACCTGCAAGCCAATTCCTGGAGAAATGGTCTACGTGCATTTCCACATGCAAGATCCAGAAGGAATGCTTTGGTAAGCAACCAACGAATCTGACGAAATTGAACATCTGTGTGTGGTCAGACGTTTCTGATTGGTGAAGAGAAAATAGACGCCGGCTGGATGTAGCGGTGGTGGAAAGAACGCTAAGGGCACTTGCCAACGAGAGACCAAGCAGTGAACATCGCTTGATGTGTTGCGCGTTGCGCTTTAATTAACAGTTTAAATATGTAACATTTATTGTTAATATACAAAGTAGTAAAGGGTGTTTTTAGTGAGTTATTGAAGAACTGATTTGAATTTTTACGAGAATAAATAATTATTTCTCATCGTAAAATGGTGTGTATGCGATCGCTTAAATAATGTGACAATAAATCGGACACGACAATGATCTAGACTACAACAGTTTTGCGCGTGCGAGTGGGTTTTTACTTTTTTCTTTCTCTTTTAAAATTAATAAGTTTGTGGTCTGCTTTTCGTAAGTACAGTGCACTTAAAATCTTTTTTTTATAAATCACCAGCTCTCTTTAAAATTTATAATCTATAATTTGTATCATATTTGTCTGTATTTGAATTTATTTTTCTTTGCTGTATATATGATATTAATAAATGTCAAAGGTCATGTCTAAATCGTCTGCTTTGTTTGGCCTAATCTGATCCTCTTCACCATTTTTCATTCAGGTCATTGAATTCACAACCCGAGATAAAAAAATTAGTAGAGTCTTGCAATCCAACTGCATCAAATCAAATCAAATTTATTATATATTTTTTTTTTTTTTTTTGTAAGCTGAGCATCTTACAAAATTTTAAATTTTGCACTTTGTTTATCTTTGACGTTAAAACACATCCGTCCAACTTGTTTCCTTAAAACAATATGTCTTCCTTTCAAGTCCAATTTAGATTTAATAGAGAACTGTTTTGGGGGAAAACAGTGATCTTTTGCCCTATGCAATTTGCGGCCAAATAATTTGATTTTTATTCTGTTCAAGTGATTTTTTAACATTTGAACAATTCTCTTTTAAAGAACACTAGTTAGTTATTAATTTCAATATTTTAAATAAAGAAAATTATATTCTGAAGAAATTGCCTAAAAATGGCTTGCACAGTGTAGTCAGAACTGTCTATAGCCTACCTAAGTACGCAAAAATATACAGGGTTATTCTAAATGATGGACCTATTTTAAAAAATTTGTTTTTATTAAAGCACAAATCCAAAATTAGCAATCTTTATACCAATGAAAATAGGAAGTTTCAAAGTTTTTCCCCATAAATTATAAGTGTTCAATGTGGCCACCGTTAGCTGCACGGCAAACATCTACGCGGTAGCCAAATGGAGATGGTTCCAGAAGCGGCTGGTAGAGATCCCGCGGCAATAGGCCCCCATTTTGTGTCACTGTTAAGTTTTGAGTGAGATGGCTGGAGCACAAGGTTTTCTGCGTTATTGAGTTCGCAAAAAGCGACTCGCAAATTGTAGTGCAGCGGGCATTTCGTGCCGAATTCGGTACTGAACCACCAAAAAAAAAAAGCATTAGCCTTTGGATTAAGAAATTTCAACAGACTGGAAGTGCGTGTAAAGGAAATAGCACAGGCCGACCCGCGTGAGTCGGAGGATGATGTCAGACGGATTGAAGAAAGTTTTGTTCGCAGTCCAAGTAAGCCTACCAATAGAGCTAGCAGAGAACTTGGAATACCCCAACCAACTGTATGGAAAGTTCTGAGACGGCGTTTGCTGTACAAGCCCTACCGATTACAACTTGTACAGGCTCTCAAACCTAATGACCTTAAAAGAAAAGTCAACAGACATAATGTTCGCATACGGGTATTGCAAAATCCACATTCAACATTGCAACACGAAAGAAACTCACCGAAGATAAACGTGTTCTGTGCCTTATCCCGTACAAAGGTTTATGGATCTTTTCTATTTGCTGAAAGAACTGTAACTGGAATAACCTACCTAGACATGTTGGAACAATGGCTGTTCCCTCAAGTTAGGGAAGATTCACAAGACTCCATTTTCCAACAGGATGGAGCTCCGCTCCATTGGCACCTTCCATGTACGAGACTTTTTGAATGAATCCTTTCCTCATCGCTGGATAGGTCGCAGGGGAAATGAAGACCTGACTGTATACTTCTGGCCAACGAGATCTCCTGATCACACCTCATTTGACTATTTCTTATCAGGTTATGTTAAGGAAACTGTTTACTTCCCTCCTCTACCAACAACTCTGAACGATCTGCGGAACTGCATCACTGCTGCCGTGCACTCAGTAACAGCAGATATGCTTTGTCGTGTGTGGGACGAGTTTGGCTACCGCGTAGGTGTTTGCCGTGCAGCTAACGGTGGCCACATTGAACACTTATAATGTATGGAAAACAAGTTTGAAACTTCCTCTTTTCATTGGTATAAAGATTGTTAATTTTGGATTTGTACTTTAATAAATACGAATAACCCTTAGAATAACTCTTAGAATTACTTAGAATAACCCTGTACTCTTCTTCAAAATAGACTACAAATATGATTAAATTTAACACTATTCTGATTAAAAGTAGATCCAGTATTGCAGAGATGCAGTAGAACATAGTATAGAAACACATGGATTTAAAGTATTTGGGTATGATCAAAAATATATACAATACAGTACTACAAATGAAAACATACAATTATTTAAAAAAATGTTTATTTTACAATAAATAAACTACACCAATTCCCCTATTAAGACGAGAATGTAGGATGGTTGTGCAAGGTTTGTTGAAAATACAACTATAAAATAAAAAACAATTATACTATGGTGTTTAATTTTTTATAAAATAGATAATAATTCTTCGGTACAATTTTTTATTTGTCAGCTTCATTTTGTCATCCTGAAAATAAATTAAATTAGTATAGGCCTTGAGCGAATAAAGAATCTAAATTACAGACAATCTGAGCAAAGCTAGGCGCACACCGAGGCATAGGCAACACAACTCACACACCTGACCTCAGAGTAGGTTCATGTATTCCAGAACGAAGAGCAACAGCAGACATTAAAGAGCAAGCAGATTACCACCGTTTTCCACCACGGTGTTTACCGTCAGAACCAATACCACTTAGTCAAATACAACAAACTACCAGTCCTATCCTGCATCTCAATTTGTGCCAGGCCAAATTGTAGGCCTACTAACTTGCTTATGTTTATAGAAGTGCTAATTTCTTTAAAAGAAAAAACTATCGTACCGCAACTAATATTTTTTTTAATCTGTTGGCGGGATAATCAGTTTGAATGAACGATAGAGCACGGAAATCATTTTGAGAAAGGGCTCTACAATTGCTTAATAACTCTTAAAAATAGTGATATAGGGTGGAAATATTGGACTAAAGCTCCAGTTGAACGTTTTTGATATTGAACGATTTATATTTTGACTCTGTGCAAAAGTGTCTTTTTACAAAAACGTTGTTATTTCTCTGTCAATCCAGCAAAGCCTGTTCGAGGTTATTTATCCACGTTTGAATCGCGTTATCTGACAGAAAAGGCTGGTTACGCGGTATGTTAAAATGACGTTGAATTTGCACATAACTTTGAATATTTTGAAAATACACTTTCACCACATTATACCCGCGTTGTTCACCCGTCCAACGATCCATTGCAACCGCTGGTAGACTGTGCCAGTTGCCTTCCCTCCATACCTCCCTACTTTGTCTCAAGGTCACCTACAATCATTTTTTCGTATTGTACCCATAACAGAGTAAGAAAATATTTAAAAAGTTTTTCGAACAACCAATTACTTCATTCCTTCATCCCGTTTCATTGACGGAGCCAGTATTACAAGATTTTACCAATAGTTCTTAATAAATAATCAGATTTGTCCGTAAATAATAACATTGTCTGCAGCTTCTAGAGTAACATATATTATGCCTATTGTTTTTATAAGAATAATAAACATAACTTACCTGAAGAGAAAGATCTCCGTCACTCCGATCTTCATAAAATCAAATTCCAGTCAAACAATAACACATTTCTCACAGAACAAAATAATATCCAAGGCACAACGTTTACCAAATAAACACCGCGAAATTCAATTATAAACACATCCACATTGTGGTAGATACATAACCATATCCGACACAATAATAAGGCAGCTTTCAACACATGTCAACATTGTGAAATTCTATTACAATCTATAGTAAACTTAGCCACACGATCATAGCAAAATATAATATGTTAAAAATATAATTTATTATCCAAATAATACATACATACAAGCTAAGAATAAGTGCTATGTCTGTGGCATTCATAAAGTGTGGGATCTAAAAATAAATGATCCCAAGACAACAAAGAAAAACACTTTGAAACAGGGTAAGATCAACTCAAATAAAGATCAAAATATTACTTCAATACAAAACATTCTTTAAAATTTATAAAGATTATTTTACTGTAAAATTTAATATTATTTCAAATTAGAACGTTACGGACGGATGATTTTACCCCATTTCTTGAAAACGATGCGTATTCCACCAGTAATTTGAGAGTTCAACGAACTAATGGAATAGAGCACCAGAAAACTGCAGAAGGAATATGAAATCAAAGGGCTGAAAGGTACTCGAGAGACTGCCTTCAGTGGTAATTGCATTTGCGGAAATTATTTTTTTAAACTGGCCAATTTTGTTTAACCCAAATCCTTTATCTTTAGCTTCTTTCTAATGTACCTAGACTTTTAATACAATTTTCAGGAGCATGATGACATAATAGGGCAGATCTCGCATACTTAAACAACCTCCTTGAAAGTTATGCAACTTCGAGTATAGTTATTGACATTTAGTTATGTCTGTGCTACGCTAATCTCAATCTTCATTGGTCTAACTGGCATTAAGCATTTCGTTAAGTAAAACAGGATTAGTATAGTTTTGTTCTTGTGAACGCATAACATCAGTACGTTTTGAAGTACAGTTTCGTGTACATGTTTTATTCATGGTGATATGATGATATCCCAACAGTGATTTATGGAAACGCTATGATATGTCGTAGCATGAATTACCTACTTACTAATTCAAGACGTTTTAGTTAGTTTATATTTTGTTAGGTCGCAGCACTAGTTATACTCTTATAAAGAGAAAAAAATTTGTTTTTGTTTAGTCGGTCATTTTCAGTACGTATCGGAATGTAGTGCCCAACCGGTCGATGATTCTTAAATTGAGTCCGTTTTAAAAATAATGTATCGTGCGCAATTTATTATTGTGTTTGTGTTAATGTACTGTGATTTAATGTTTTCGTGTTAACAATTGACAAAGGATTAACCGGCTACAAAATTTGAAAACGGCCGAATAGCCGAAATGTCCGTCGTACTGAGGCAGTAAATTGAGTATTGTTAGACGGTAAGTCAAAGAATGTATTTACCGATGAAAAGTTGGAAGTAAAAAGATCAACTCCTATAAAAGCGAGTGTACGTACGTGGAGTAACATTTAATATAACAGCGCTGATTTCACCCAACATCTGTAAACCCAGTGTATATTACAGTTTGAGGTTATGTTTACAATTTCAATCATTATAATGTCTTGTGAAGTTGATTTTTTTTAAATATGAGTTATAGAAGTAATGAATGCTATAATATACTTCATAATATTTGCTTTGAGGTTAAAAACTATTTATAAATACAACTCATCAATATATTTGTTTATACAAATTTAAAGAAGAAATAGGCCTACCTATTGTTTAACAGCTGATTTCACCCATCATCTGCAATACTTACAAACCCAGTGTTGATTATAGTTTGGTTATTTATGTTTAGGTAGGCCTAGATAAGTAGGCTTTAATGTTGTTTGTAAATTGTTTGTTTTTTAAATTGTGTATTTCTGATGTGTATCTAATTAATCAGCCTGTGATTTTTCACGGGGGTTTACTAGTCTTCGATAAAATCTGCATCAGCTTATGTCTATCTATTACGGTTTGCTTAAAATAACCATTTCAATCTTACCCCAGAAACATCAGTAGGATACAGCACAGAGGAGATATATGGCTCTATTTTATGACCATAAGAAAGCAAAATAGCTGTTATAGATTAAGTTTATTTCTTTACCTTTATTTACATTAGGTAGATATGGTTATGTGTATTTATTTTCTAGTACAAGTTGTAGTTTAATAATGTAGTTGAATTTGCAATGATTTAACAACAAAACTATTATTGGATTGGAATACGACATTTAAAGATGTGTCGAGCATTGTTTTCCAAGTTATACTGATAGTATAATCTTGACTTTCTAATCTTATCAGACGTAATCATTTACTCATCATTATCATTTAAACAAGGGAAATAAAGTTAAAATTTATGGGAACTCTATTTGAAACAGTTTCACAGGTATCAGAAAAATAACAATAGTTGAACTATTATAATTTACAAATAAGAAGTCGACTAATTCAATGTTTTTTTTTTTTTTTATACGAACAACAATGTAGCAATTCCCCGACACAGAGTGGACAGGGTTAAATTTATCTGCCAGTTTAACTTTTGCGACAACTTTGTCTCGCTAACGAATCCAGTTTTCAAAATGTTTTAACAACTACAAAGACAATAACAAATACCAAAAACGTATTCGTTATGATTAATCAAAATTAGGGTTTACCAATTACCACTGAAAACGGCCTCCCAAGCATGAACGCCAACACACTTATGTTTTAGAAATGATGTTCAAATTGAATTACCAGTAAAATGATATATATTTCCTTTATGACTTGCAATATTATATATGCTTTAAATTTATACTGTGTATAATCACAATTTGACAAAAATTTTACAATGGTATGACATACCTTTTCCACTTTTTCAAAATTCCGCCCTTTCATCTGTAAAAATAAGAATATATTACAATCAATAATTTAAATAAAACCTAATACAACATTAGCCCAGGCAGCAGGGATTTTAAAATGACGTTACCTGAAAAAAATGCGTAAGAAATAAAACCTGGTAATCAGTACATTTTGACAAACATCCTAAAAACATACTAAGTTTGGGACCCTAACCCCCATCTTAGAAAATTGTGGCCAAATTTTTTCCAAACAACTTCATTTTGGTGCGTCCTAGAAAAACACTTCGTATAAAAATTACAGTAGACTAAATTCTCAAGATGGCGGTGTGTAAACTTAAAAGGGGTGGGGTCGCAAACTTGGTATGTTTTTTAGGATGTTAAAATGTACTAGGGGCCTACATTATCAATTTTCATCTCTCTTGCATTTTTTCCAGGTAAAACTGTTGCCTGGGCTACATCTTAATTTATGTAAAAAGCAGTTTTAAAAATTACTGGTGGAAATTGTATAAGAAATGTGTATAAATTTATGTTCATAAGTCAATCTTCAAATACAAAATGCAATAACTCAGTCAAGATACCTCCACTTAAAGAAAGTTTTATTACTTTTTCACCATTGTTAAGTTTTGCAGAGTATAGTAAAAATATGTTTTAGTATATTAGGTATTAGAATTAGTGTTTTGGATGTTAAGGTATTAGCCAGTAAGACGGACAAGGAAGTACGGTATAAACACGGAAATTGTAGCGAGGTCGCACGAGAGTTCGTTTAACGCGGAACAACACAAATGCTACGAAAGCAGCGTTTGTTTTATTTAAGATGACAACAAGAAAGCTAGACGGGTTATAAAGTATAATCCGAATCTAGAATCGGGGCCAGAGGATGGTGGTCGATGGGCCAGAGTGGAGTGGTCGGGTGACCAGTGAAGGGCTGCGAGTTAGGCCAGTCTGCTGTTAGTGTGCTAGGCCGGGAAAGTTGGGCCAGTTCGTCGTGCAAAGTGCGGCCAGGAAATCGAGACGGGAAGATCAGCTCGAAGTTTGGACGATCGAGATCTCAAGTGACAACATACCGAGTGAGCAAACCAAAGTATTTCAGTCTGTTGTTAGAATTACATTATATTCAGAGTTTTGGAGTTATTCACATAAGAGTGACACGCTTTAGTTGCCAATACCATAATCCAGTCTGTCTTATAAAGGTGAATACCTAATAAAAGAAATGTACGTAGATCATAAATAAAGGCTAATGTATCGAACCGTATATAGTTGTATTATTGTATGAGTATAAATATAGAGAGATAAGTATTACCACTGAACCACACTGATGCATTGTTTTTATTGATCTGTCTCTTTGTTACTAACATAGGAAAGTATTGTTTGAACCCGGGTACTAAGGGAACTAGAAATCCCAAACCTATCACCATCAACTTTAAAAAATGTTTATTAAAAATTGTACTAAACTAATTCTTAAAATTTTGTAGGCTAATTCAATTTTGCAATATGGTACATATTCGGTAAATTTGCCAACATTTGCCCCCCTTTTTTGCAGAAAGAAATATTGTAGTTGAATACCACAAATCTAAGAGGTCTAAGCAAAGTTTTATAAATTGATGATGTTACGTTTTACAAAAAAGTTTTAAATACAAAAATTAAAGTTTAATTTATTTCCTTTCCAACGGTGCCAGTTTTATTAATTAATTTTAATCGAATATGCAAATGTATTCAAATTTACGCATTTGTTCGAAATGGAGGCATCTTGCGCCTGAGAGAACGTCAATTAGTGCAGTCTGCCACGGGGAGGGTTAAATAAAACCAAAATAAGTTCTCCTTTTTCATTATGAGAGTTATTCAAATGTATGAACAAATATCAACTCACCTCCTGCTCGATATAAATTTTCCAATATCTGCCAGTAGTAGGGAATGTTGAGACCAGTTGTTCGAAAAACGGTCGAATATCGTTTATCCATCGTGACTGCGCCTCCCTGATCAGAATGCCCCATGCTTCAATGTCCCATTCGTTTTCATCGATTGCTTGCTGAGCTCTTTGCAGTTTCTCGCTACCCCAGTCCTGCAAAAATGTAAAGAATAATTATGAATGAATGTAACAAAATTCCTACTAGAGCTTTATAACATTTTTAATTTCTCACATGTACAACTTTTAACCCTCCGAGTGTCTAATGTATAACCTCCAGTGCCGCACTGTTTTTGGGTAAAATCCGAGCTTTCGGTAAAAGAAATCACCAAAAATTCAGTTTTAGGCCTAGACACATAATATATGAGCATCAAATTATTCAGAAAGTTATAGAGCGTATTATGCAATAAATAACAGTTACATTACCTTTGCCGAAAATTCTTAGTATTTTCATCCTAAGTTAGAAAATGTTTCAAAATTTTTCTTTTACAAATTTGACCACTAGGCCTATCAGAAAACCTACCTACAATAATATGTTATTAAAAAAACCAGAATAGCCATTTTGTTCCAAATTTCATGTAGTTTCAGAAAATATTTAGGGCCTACTTATATATAGGCAATAAATACATTTGACCTACCCAAGATTTTATTCGAGAGAACTTTTTCAATTGGACAAAGTTTCTTTTCTCTGGAAGTCTGTTATTAGCATAAAAATATTGGTTTTCCTAGCCATCACATTGAAAAATCCTGTTGTAAGAAATAGCAGAGCATTGGCTTACAGTACTATATTATTTAGTAGGATATTGTTGTATGCCTGGATTCCTAACTACAAAAAGTGGGCCTTTCAGGGTTAAATCGCATTAAAATCTTTTCCTTTTAAAATTTGTATATTAGAAGAATTAAATTAATAGTAAACATTTACAAGCACATAATAAATATTATTACTTGTATTAGAGAACTGCATATTAAACTCTGTGTTTTGGTCAATCTAATTGCTAATTGGTTAACAGTTTAACCAGAGTAAACAATTTTTAACTGTTACTAAGTGCCAATTGAATGAAAAAAACATAGTTAAACTTAGTCTGCGACATCCAGAATAATGGTTAATAAACTACCTATTAAAAAATGTATTTCTTCCGGTTTACTACTTTTTTTGTTAAATAACTACAAAAAAGGATACAAAAACCACTAGGTATTATAGGCTATATGGAGTTGTGAGTCCACGTTAAAGGCGTGATTTCCTAGGCTTCGGATAGTGCCAAATTACAAAAACTGAAAAATTATTTTGTTTTTTAAACTATAAATGAGAGGGCAAAAATATTTTGCACATGTTATCAGGATGGTAATACAATCAATTGTACCACAAAAGTAGGCTTATATGGAGTTTCACAAGTAGGCCTACCTACTGTTTTTACTTTAAATTAATTTTTAAAAAATTAAAAACTTTTCCTCCTCCTTATTATGTAGTAGGCCTATGGATTAATCATTTACAACCAAATCTAGTGAACATCAAGTTCTATTATTCTGCATTGTGTAAACCAACATCAATTAAATACAGACATTCATTATTTCAAACAATTGTTTTCCTCTGTATTGTTAGTACGGAATGAATCAGTTTTATCAATTCACAACGCCATTTCATTGGTCATAAAACGTGACATTAATCCTAACAATAACAATTAAGTTAGAACTGAAGTAAAGTTTACACAGCACTTGTAAAGTAATGTAGGCTATACCAGAAACACGTCAGTCTTAACATTTCAACTTCAACTTGACCACTTATGACTCATTTTAATTCTCTAATGGCCATGGCCAGTCAAATTTGTTGACATATATATAGGTACTATAAAAGACAATAAAGTCCACAGCAGACCTTATTGGAAATTTGCTATTGTAACTGTCTTTACTCAGGTTAAAGATCATGTAAAATAAGGCAAAATGCACGGAAGAGTAAAGTTAAAACACATTTAAATCCTGTCAATTTATATTCCTGAATTAGAGATGTGTCTGTTAGTTTTTCGATTATCAGTTGTAGGAATATCACTAGTTCACTCTAATCATATTCAAGAATACTTACAACCCGTAGACATCTCCGTGTGACAATTTCTTATTACATGTTTTAATAGAATTACAGTAGGCCTAATAATTAATGCCTATACCAAATAAGAACGACTAATTATTATCTATTGAATAAGCCTATGTAGTTTAATTCATATTATAATTTTTGCAAGAAATATGAAAATAGCTCTTTCAATTTAGTGATTTAACCCTAAATTCATCTATTACCACTCTTAATGAGTTTAGGCACAGGCTACAGATGACCTGCCACAGCAAAAACTGTTAAAATGAAATAAAGGGGACTTATTTTCTGCCTCTAAGTTAATGTATAAAAACATTTTAAAATCTTGACAAAAAAACAACAGCAAAAAAAAACTGTTACGATTAGCAGAATTCCTACAGAATTTTGATAATCCATTTCCATGACTTTTCTCAACTCCTCTGACCAATTTACGGCACATTTTGAAATTATTTTATTAGGCCCACGACATTTGCATAACATGTTAGTAACATAATCTAACGAAAAAACGTCTGCCTCCTTTACAACTCCATCTATGGAAGACACAGAATGCAGGTTATTTTCACATGTTACGCCAGTAGCCTACTACAGTAAATAGATTTAAAATTTAAAAGCATCGTTTGTTAAGTTCTAGGTGTAAATTAATTATTTACCTTCAGTTTTTAGTGTTGAATCAAAAAAGTATCCACAGTTTTTGTATCATTGGTGGGCTTAATGATATGAAAAAATTGTACCCGTCTTTTTACAAGTTCTCTGACTAATTTTCATTCCCCTGACCGTTGGCTTCAAGAACCCTGTTTAGTGGTGCTTATTTTTAATATTCATTTAACATAAAGTGATAAGTATCAATTGAAAATTGGTGTTTTCATACACGGATGAAAACCAAATGTTATTAAAATTTGTTTTAAATCTACAAAATTCTATATGTTTTCAAACCTGTAATTTGTAAAAAAATGTGCATAGTTTACTGTGTAGTTCTTGGTTATTCAGACCAAGAAAAATGCGTATACGTATCACGTACAAATAGAATTTGAAAAACATTAGGTATGTTGAGAGGTACTTTTATCAATATAGAGACAATGACCGATGTCAGTTTATTTTAGTTGTTTGGTAAGCCAATCCGTCACTCGTATAGCAATTATTAACAAAATGCAATTTAAGGTAGGCCTACTTAATACATAGGGTCCTAAATTGATGTTTTTTATTTTCTACCTTAAACTGCTTCCACAAATTCGAAATCGGTCTTTATCAGTAAAATGCATACGATGTGGTAACTTACTGGTTTGTTTCCATTTTCATTGCATAGATGGGGATAGAGGGGTGTGGTTATAGGCTACTGTGGCCAGGTCACCTATAGCCACCTGTCATCTCATACCTGTTGCTTAGGCTAAACCCCATCAGTTTATAAGTAGTAAATGGACTAAGTAGGTGGTTGTTTATTAGGCCTACTGTGATGTTTAAATTTATCATTGCTAGTTAAGTTATAATAATTTTACATAGGAATATTACACACTTTTAAGGTATGGAAACATAAGTAGTTGGCAGAGTCTTAAAGTTAGATTTTGTTTAATTTGGGTTGGGATTATTATACGTTTGAGGGCTTTTGCTGTAGGCTAATTGTTGTCAAAGGTGCGTTTGCTTAGGAAAGTAGTGTTTGAGATTAAGGTAAGTCCAGGACTTAATTTTTGAAAAATGCACTCAAATTGTAGCGTTTTTACCACCTATTTGAGCATGTTTAGAAGCAACATTTTTTACAGTGTGTAAATCTAAAGAATATAAGGTTGAATAAATCGGTAAGGTTAAATTTCATGATTTTATTCAAAAGTATCCTTTTTCAAATGAATGATAGCCTACATCCAAATTTATAAAATAAGGAAAGAAATCATGTTTTAAAATTCGTCACGAAAAACACATCCACAAAATGTAGTTGTCCTTTTCATAGTGTTTGCGGTTTCGCTCTTTTGATTTTGTGTCAATCGCCGAATGCCTCCCTTTCACATGGCGTTCAGGTTTATACTCATAGAGAGTCCAACTAGGCCTAGTCTTGTATACAAAGTAATTCGCACGCTGTTTTTACGTGCAAAGAACATCTTGTGGTGAGAGTGCAAACTACGATTTAGCTTAACTACTACCATTGTATTTGGATAATCTAATAGAACTCCGATCCAATGCAATATTTCGTTCCATTGGAAATTCGACAATAGTGGCCCTATCTATTGGGGAAACGACGGAAGCTGTGTGAAAAACCAATGCTACCAATGATTTTTCGCTAGCGCTACCTCACAGCGCGATCATGCACTATTATCCCGACAACCTAATTTTCGCCACACTCCTGCCGTATGGATGCAAGATCTATTTATTAAATTCATGATCTATGCTACTACTGTCAGCATAATACATTTGTGAAAAAAAAAAAACAAGTCCCTTCTGACCACCTTGCAGTACCGTATAGAAACAGGCCTGTGTTACCAGTAAAGAAATATGAGTTGTGACATAAACTTTTTTTTCAGAAGTTATAGGCTACAAGTCATTATTTTTGCTACTAGGCTAATGTTACACGAATTATAATGTAGCCCTACGTTCAAATCTGCTTCAAAATAAACTTCATAATCGTATATAAAAAAGGACATGAAAAAAGGTGTCAAGAAAAGTAGGCCTACTGGCAGAGCTGTGAAATTAAGCCTCGAGTAAGTCGGAACATTCTGTTGACAACAATTAAATATTGGGAATAAATTTACTATAGGCTACGAAACTTGGCTGATATTTTTGCAGACGAAGATATTGTTTTTCATTCTACTGTTAGGCCTAAATGTTTAATTTAGCCTATAGGCTAGGTAAAAATACTGTACTGTGACTAAAGACAATAAGTTAAAACTTCAAACTATTTATTTTTATTCTTGCATTTCTGTTGGCGTAGGGTCGTATATAGTAAATTTGTGCCAAAGATCCACACTGATTAAGGGGAGCAGACCATTTTGAATATCCCTATCTCCATCCATGTTAACATAGGTACATTTTTCTCAGGATCTATTTAAGATACAGGGTTGAAATTTTTCAGAGTTTTATATTGATTACTTTTACATATTTAAGCCAGAGTAAATTCTTGTATCTACTTTAGTTTTTTATTTATGAATTTTTTAGATACTTTTACTCAAATTATTCAAAAAATTGCATTTCTTTTTTAAAAAAACTAAAAAGTAAGTAATATTTTTGAAAAAGCTTTGGTCTATCTGTGTATTGTAATGATATAAATGTGTGTGCAAAAATTCATTCCTGTATCATTTACACTTCCTGAGATAAATGTACCTAAATATAAAAAAATGAAACTTTCGGAAAACAAAGAAATGAACACGTACTATTCAGTAAGGGCCAGATGAGTAGGATGGGTTAAAAACAACCAAACCATAGCAACTGAACAGCTGAATGTAGTGCCTCCTAAATATTGTTTTTTTTCCTGTTACATTCACTATAAAACATATAATATGCTATGAAAATATAGCAGCACTATTTAAAAATATAATATTATGTGACATGAAAGGCAGCTGTGCAGCAGCATTACAAGAGCTAAATCTGCGTGCAAGCCGGTAAACAATAATTTTTTTGCCATCAAATTATAAGAAAACCCAGTTGTGTTGTATATCACTGTAAAGAGAAAATTTCAGTCTATTAAAAAATACAAAAAACAAAAAAAAGCTAAAAATTTGATTTTAAAGTGGTCTGCTCCCCTTAAATGGAACTCAAAGCCAAAATAACAAGGAAAAACAACAAACAATAGACTACCAAAACTGATTTCATTTAATCAGAGGGAATTTGGAAACAAGTTTACTATTTGACCCTAGGCTAACCTATGGCAACAGAAATGCAAGAATAATAAAAAAAACATAAAAGGTTCTAACCTATAGTTGGCCTATTTAGTCTGTCACCTGTATTCAACATTTAACAGTAGAATGTAAAACAACGTCGTCTGCAAAAATATTAGGCTATGGTCAAATAGTAAACTTAGGCCAAAAAAGTAATTATGGCTAGGCCTATATTGGACTTAAGCTAAATCTTAAAACTTTTAGATTAGGCGGCCTAGGCTACAATTGAGCATAAACTTTAAAAGAGAAGAGTTTACCTTGAATCTATCAACGTGTTATTTTTTATGAAATGCAAATGCTAACATATATCTGATTGTTAAAAACTATATAAATAAACTTAATACACATAAGAATTTAAATTGCCTAGGCCTAAAACGATAAAAATGCAGGCTTCCTTACCACTGCATCTTCTTTCTCTTCTGTTGTTTGTGGTGGTACTACAGCCGGTGTTGTTTCACTCATGATATATTTATGTTTGGAGACAGGTATAGGAGTAACAGTTTGTAACACACACTTTTCAATGTTTTTTACAACACTAAATCAAAGCGGCTTCTCAACCACATCACAAGCTAGCCATTTTGTTAAGTTGTGAGAAAATATGAAAATAATAAAAGAAGCAAAAATGCAATAATGCACAGACCACGACAATGCACAGAGCGCAGATAGAAATATATCATAGATACATATATTTATATATATATGGGGATACAGCCCACGTCCATAATCAAAGATACAGCTGTATCCAGCCCAGCTCTGCACTGGATAAACTAACTATAGTATAAAATATTGTACACGACATTGCTAAGTTGGTAATCGATTAATTTTATTTTCCAGATCTGGATTCCGATTTAAGCTAAGAGGAAATCATATTTTTAGCATTATTTAATAATTTAATTTATAAGGATAATTTAATGAAATATATATATACAAAACTATTAATTTGATCATTCTGTAAGATACTTTTTAAATTTCAGGCTTAAAAAAATTAACTAAATTTAATACTTTATATTATCTTATACTTCAAAGGTTTCGCTCGAGAGTACTTTCCAGTTTCAATAATTTTATACTTATCCTGTGTTTCTTGTTGCAATATGTTTTCAAAAGCCAGTTCCGGCTGTTCCGGTAATCTTTAAATTAGGGAGGTTAGTCAACGGTAATGTTGTTGTTTTTGGTTTGATTATACACATATTTTTAAATAATTACTAATTTGCACTCATGGAAATGACTGATCCAATTGCAATTAGTAGGTTTGAAAAGTCTTTAGGTTTATTAACAACTCGTTTTGTCTCACTATTACAGCAAGCCCCAGAAGGTGTGCTTGACCTCAAAGTTGTAAGTAAAGTCATTTTTTTATGAAATATAAACACTTAATTCAAAACTCACTGACACCACAAAATTAAAGAAGTTAATCAGAGATGTATTTGAAATACTGGTTGTGTAAATTAGCGATATGCGATAGATTTTGAAATTATAACCTATAAATTATCAAACACTAGCCTAGTTCCATTATTTACATCAATGTTGGAAATGTTAGTAGCTTTAAAGTTAGTAAAATTTCGGCATAAATTTACTACATAGGCTATAGGACACCCAACTACTTTTTTTCAGGAAACAGTAATGCTGCGCCAACCTAGGGCCTACTTACATTGTACTATTGAGACTGTAAATTAGGTAGAAACTCAGGCTAGGCCTATGTATTTTTTGTATTACAATATGGTGAGGTGTCCTAATGTAAACTTTAGACAAACTTGCAATGTAAAGATTAGTTACCACTGAAATAAAGCATGTTTTACTGTGATTAATGAGACTTTTTTTTAATGGTGTAATCAGTGAACTCAATTTACTCCAAACTAAATAGCCTACCGTATAGCCTTGAAAAGAAAAGCAAATTTTGTAGAGGGTATGCAACAGAAGCTTCATTAACTTATATTACATAATACTTGTTAGTTTTGTTGTAAAGACAAGCTATTTATCAAGTTGTGTTTATGAACCACTAGGCCTAGCCTAGCCTGCCTACTTGTTGAAATTGTAGGCCTATCAGTTGACATTTTTTTTAGGAAAGTAAGTAGTCCTACAAACCTGCCGGTATGCATTTTGTTTTAGTTTGATCAACGTTAGTGTAGGCTTTAATGCTCTACTATTTATCCTTTGAAACTGATACCGGTAGCAGGAGTTAACTTTAGAGGGTATGTAACTCTTTTGCACTACGAAGGGTCTTAAAAACATGTCACGAAAAATATAGTTTACTCTAATTTAAATATGTGTATAGCCTATATTATGTTTATGAAAATGAATTTCATTTATTTTTTAATCTTATATATTTGTCAAAATAAGCTTAATGTGATGAAAATGGTACTTGTATAATACAAAAAGTACATTTTTACAAAGTTAAATCAATTTGAGTAGGTCTATGTTAGGCTTAGGATTGTTGTATGTGTTTAGGCTTAATTTATAGTTTTATGAAGTATCACTGTTTGCGGTAGATAACTGTAATTAGCTCTAGGACGCTGTATATTATTATTTTTTACACTTATTTATATATAGGCCTAGGCTACTTTAAATACAAAATATAGCTTCTTCTTATTAGTTTTTGTATTTGAATAACACTAAAGCATAAGACAAATTTTTTTATGCAAATAAAGTAAAGCCTATTTGTTTGCATAAGTTGGTAACCCAGCCATGAGAAAACAAGTAGCTTGGTATACTTAATATTGTCCCTTTTGACTATGCCTATACTCTATACTAATAGTAGTTGGATCAAACTGTAACTTAGATTTGTGATGTAGGGCTAAATATTCCGGCAAAAGTATTATATAACCCCACACTCCATCTGATTTGAAGGTTAGTTGCTAAGTAACTTATTGATTTGAAAATGAAAGTATTAAAAAAAAAACAGCCTGGAATTCTAACTTACAGTCTCTAATAACAGTAGGCCCTATGTTTCCATATTGTTAACATATATAAGTTTGTAACATCAATTTAGTTATTTTGTATAGGCTAACAGAAATACTAGCTGGAGTGTGGATGTATACTTTTGCCAATATTTCCACTTGGCAAACAAAGAACTAAACATTATTTTGAATTTAAAAACAACATTTTTCGCTGGTATTTAAAAAATTGACAACAGATCTATGTTTAACACCAAACATTTTTCAATTCTTTTTGAAACTCGATGCTTAGTATAAATAAATAACATTTTATCTATTCCAGGCTGCTGACATATTAGCAGTTAAACAAAAAAGGAGGATATACGACATTACAAATGTTCTGGAAGGGATTGGCTTAATAGAGAAAAAAAATAAAAACATTATACAATGGAAGTAAGTTTAAACTTTATAGTGTGCTCTGTTATAAATGTGAATTTATAATGGAAAATTTTCAGTTTTATAAAAAGTACGGATTGTTTTAATATAATAACAATTATACTGCGAGAGACCGCAATCCACAATAACTAATGAATGAATAAAGTGAAATTTAAACTAATGATACTATAGATATAGACGGCGGAACTTTACTATTCGACTCTAGGCTAACCTAGAGCTAACAGAAATGCAAAAATAATAATTAAAAAAATACCTAAAAGGTTCTAACCTAACCTATTTAGTCACAATATGTTTACCTGTATTCAAAATTTAACAGTAGAATGTAAAACAACATCGTTGTCTGCAAAAATATTAGGCTAGAGCCGAATAGTAAAGTTACACCGATATAGACTAAGCTTACTTATGTGTTTAAAAAATCATATTATTTTGTAATGTCTGTGAAATAAATCAGACTAGTGGGAGATTAGTATATATTATGTGTTTGATTGAATATTGTATGGATGCTGAATTGTAATAAATGAAACACAGATCAAAGTTTTACATAATTGTATTTGAAAATGTGTTTAGTTCCAGCACATTTTACGCATAAGTGTATTCGTGTGATGGTAAAACTAAACTTCCTTATTATTATTATTATATATATTTTTTAGCTTTAGAACAAAATATAACAAATCATATATCACCTTTGTTTATAGGCTAGGCCTACTGGTTTTCTACGTATTATAATATTGCAAGTGCCTAAACATTTAATGCATATTTTTTGACATCAACTCTCATTATTTTCTTAAGAGTACAGTTTTGGTTGAAAACTGTTCAATTGTAAAAAACCTTTACATTTTCCAATTACAAAAACCTTTATATTTTCAAAACTAAAGGAGTAACGTCTAATTGGAAGCCAGTTTTAGAAAGTTCAAATCTTGACGAATCCAAAGGTATCTTTATATTATTGTCAAAATATTTTTGTCGAGCGGTATTGAGCTTTAGGGAAGTGACAAAGTTGAGTAATTTCTTTGTGTTTTATTCGCGCGGCATTAGCTTTTCAGAAAACTACAATTTTAAAACAATGGTTACGCATGTAAATATACGTTTTAGAACAAATTTGTAAATACAAAATTTTAATTTTAAATCATTTCTTTTCCAACGGTTTTTGTTTTATTGCGATTGGATGATTTTTAGTGGCGGGTGAAATATTCAATATAAAGTAGAGTTGACAATTGCGTAGTGTTAGACCAAAACCAAGCTCTGTGACTGCTTATTTGAACAGTCTGACAGTATGATGGTTAAAAACTAATAACTTTATTATAGTAGACAGATTATACTTGAATAAAAGTATTTTTGAGTTTACTGACAAACAGTTATTGGCCCACTGAGAAATACATTACAACAAAGACAAAACAAGAATGATAAGAAAACAATTACAATATCTTTACATTTGTATTATAAACAGGGGAGCCGGTCCAGGATGCAACTCGCTAGAAACATCAGCCAAATTAACGTCCTTGAAAAGTGAAATATCTGCATTGGAACAATACGAACAAACCTTAGATACTCATTTACAGGTGAGTTTATGTCAATTGTCAATTAAAATGTTTGAATTTATGTCCTTTACTGCATAATGAACTAGTAAGTAGCTTAAATACAGGGTATCCCATAAGTAAAGTGCCAAATTTTGAAGAATGGTTCTATGGGTCAAAATAAAAAAAAATGTTCATATAAACACAGGCCCGAAAACGCTTTGTTTTCTAAATATCCGCCAATTTGTTTTTTGTACAAACTAATTCTTATCTAGAGAACGATTTGACTGATTGAGTTCAAACTTGGCATGAAGTTGAACCTAATAATGATCTATTGTAAGAAAAATAAGCGATTATATCAAATCATGCGTTTCAAAATGGCAGTTGTTTGAAAATAAATTACTCATATACCGTACGTTTTAACAAAAAATGTCAAGTCATCTCTTTTGTAGCCCTTTTCCCCATCCCTATTGGATGATGTAACTGTCAAAACAATTAGTTGAAGGATATTAGTTAAGTTATGTGTTCGTACGTACATCCTATACCAACACAATAAACACAACAATATGATGGGTACAATAGTATGAAATAAAATAAAACTCGGTGACAAAAGTCTTCCAAATACTCACAAACTGAATAACAATTTGTCTAGAGGAAAAATGACTTCCATCTGAACTTAAACCTAATTAATTGGATTACTCTCTTTAATTAACCTACTTAGTGGTAATTTGTTGTAATTGTAAAAATTTCAAGTCCACAGAATCAACACGGTTTTTTGTCTTGCTTGTGCTTGCTTGAGATTATTTATAGCCTGTTATCATGCCCGTGAATATCTGAATTTTTTGTAAAATTTACTTTGCAGTTTATTTAATTACTTTGTTTAATTTCAGTGGGTACAACAGAGCTTGAAGAACATAACGGAAGATGAACACAACGCTAGAAGAGCGTACGTACTGGAGAAGGATATGTGGAAATGTTTTACCGAAGGGACGTTTTTAGCTATCCAAGCTCCTATTGGTACAAGTTTGGAGGTCCCTTTTGCTGAATCAGTAAGTTTTACACTAGTGTAACGCTGTTGATATTTTGTTCAATTTCAAGGTTCAGTGAATAAAAAGGAAGAAAATTGAACCTTTAAAGGTTACTACTAGTTTGTTTATCTATCTGTCGCAGCCGAATTTCTCTGGAATTGATAAAAGATATCAAATTAAATTTATTATAATTTGTAACGTTAGGTGTTACAAAAATATACAGTAGAGTCCCGCTACTCCGAACTAATTGGGACCGATCACTGTTCGGATTAGCGGGAATTCGGAATAGGCGGATTTCATGAGTAATATCAACGTATTGACATCTTAAGGCATACGTTCTTGACGCGGCAAATGCTCTTCACCTCGCCTTACACTACGTCGAATAACACTCTTTATCAACACCAAATGATGTTAAGTTCATGCGGCGATGGCGGAACATTGCATCCTTAAGTCGATTCAGTGCTCTTTGTCAGAAAAAAATTGCTGACTTTACTTCTTAGAGTAGGTTTACACCATTTGTTTTTTCCTTCCGTTGCATTACGAAACGGAAGCAAGGGATAGGTTGTTTGATCTGTCCGTTTTGTCATCCCGCAGTCTTGAAAAAAGATCGAGAAAAAACTAAAATTCCTTCGAGATAACGAAAACGGAGGAGAATAACGGATGAACACAAAACGGAAGGTGGCAACAACACTGCTGGTACCAAATCTTTCCTTCTTTCTGGAGGATCCAGTATCGATTTCACCGGACGCTCGTACCGGTAGCTTCCTTCCCGCAAAACGGATAAAAAACGTGAAGGAAACAAAACCGGACAATTCCAACAGGCCCATTGGGATTAATGTGTTGTCAATTTCCGTTAACCAAAACGCAATGCAAAGGAAGGGAAAAATGGACGGTGTACATTTAAGTGGTTGTAAATTAGTTATTTTTTATAACAGTGATTAAAAATGATTCTACAGAATTGTATAAATGGAGCCGACATGTACTGTAAGTAACCAGCTTTTATTCCAATTTGGTTTCAGGCGTTTTCATCAAGCTTAGACTCTATGTATATTCGGAATAGCGAGACTCTACTGTATAAAATTAAAACTTGTTAAAAAAAATGTGATTCCAAAATATTTCTAATAAAAAAAAAGTTTATTTAACATCATTTACTATTTAACTTTTATTCAAAATCATTTATCTAGTAAATTTCAACAAAAACATTTCATAACCTAGAATTCAATAACACATTTGTTTACAAACAAGCCTGTGTTCCACTGATGTCCCATGTTCCACTTACTACATAGATAGTATCTATGATCACTTTATGATGTCAGGACTACAGATGAAATCCAACAAAGGTCAGCCATTCCTTGTGCCGTAGATTGATTATGTTCTTGCACAATCCTGTTCTAAGATTTGGCGCATACCACATCATGGTGAATTTCACTCTAGCCTGCACCATCTTTGCTAATTTGCAAATTTAATTTTTATACATTTTGTGTGGATTTGATAACTGTATCAGTACTCACTACTAATAGCTATTTAGTTATTTAATAATACATTAAATAACTAATAGCTTTGGTTGAAAATTAAATTAGACAAACGTGATGGTCAATTTAAGTTCACATTATGATGATATGATACAATGATTCATATTATGATTAATTTTCACAAAGTTTAAACAATTCAAACTCATGTAATTCATGTAACAGATCTTAAAACAAAACAAAATGAAAATTTACTGCAGGCCATAATCTGTCTTATGGACTTACTTTACAAATAACCTTATATAATGTAACACTAACAGCCATGTAACAGAAAAGCTACACGATAAAAAATAAATCAGCAGTTTCCCATAGTGTCTAAAAGCACAGAGGTTTGGTCTAAATAAATAAAATGACGCAATACATATATAATAATAAACATTTATAATTTTTATATATATATATAAATTTCTTAATGACGCAAAATAATTACAGTAGAATCATTTTTAATAAATAAATAAAAAAAAATATAAGCAGACTATAAAAGTAGGTAATATAAAAGCAGACTTAAAAAATATATTAATATATGAACGTATGTAACGTGTGAAAACTGTATAAGAAATTTTTCTTCAACGAGTAGTGCGGTTGAGGCGAACGGTGTAAAGAAACAGTTTATAAAGACAAACAATGGTTAAATTATAAACAGTTTAACAATATAAAAACAATTAAAAAACAATAACAAAATGACACAATTTCAGCATATGTATCGAGATACAAGAATAATAAGAAACTCCATATATGATGAGCGTGGAAGCAATTCCAATACAGAAGGCTTGGCACCAATGGTCTACGTGACAAATTGCACGAAACGGAGCAATGGACAACGTTGAAAAACGTTGTGGAACGAGGGAGAATTCAAGATGGCGTAGCGAACTGTACATGTAGCTGGATCCAGGTGGTGGAAAATTCGTCGTAAAATGTTATATTTTCTTTAAAATCGCAACAAATGTTGTATTAAAATGGAGTAGAGGTGCTTGAGAGTTGGTGAAAACTTAAAAAATAAAATCTATTGTGTACTTTTCTTAGAAAGTGAAATTATAAAAAGTCGCCATGTGATTGGACTAACGCGTTAAAGAAATGGAAGTGAGCTAGCTATATCAAGTAGAGTCAGTGAAATCCTAGGTACAATTACAAAAACAACTGGTATCGTGAGTAAATATGGCCATTATTTTTAACTTTAGAAGTCTGCATTTTAAAGTTTTACAATTTTTTGAGAAATAACTTAGCTTCAATTTTCTTAGCTACTGCGTCATACTTTAAGGTAGACTAGGGCCTAATTGTAACTTGTACATATTTATATATAAATGATTTGTTGTTTGTTTTTTGTAATCTTAATATATTTCATTGTAAATCAACATTCTTTAATTATGTCAGAGTAAACAAATAGTTGTTGCCACAATGTCTTGAATTTCTTTACTGAGCCACGAATATCCAATTAGCTTGTACTTTGGCAGCCAGATACTCACCCCTGAGAAAGTTAAATTAATTTAGTAAATATTTTACAGTGATTAATAATTATTGATAGACAGATGCTAACATAGCATAGATGAAGTTATATGTGGATTATTATAGGTTATGATCATTATTTTTTTTATTTGTTATTTTGAGTTGTAAGGCAGCAGGCCTAAATGGTGATTTTTGTTATGGAGGTAAGGCAATAGGCCTAAGAGGTGTATTCTGAAGTATAACGGTATTTATGAGCGACGATTTCTGAAGTATTAAGGTATTTATGAGCGACGATTTCTGAAGTATTAAGGTATTTTATGTTCAACGACTTCTGGTGTCAAGGTGAATAAGTAAATGAGGTGAGGAGAGGTGTTCATGAATGTTGAATAATCCACATATAGCATTTTATTTTTGATTTGAATATTTTTTTTTTATTTTTTGAAATTTTTTACCGAACCCCATTTTTTTAACACTTTATAAAATCATATATTTATATTTTTATTTTTTGCAACGCTTATCGTTGCAATAAAAAAAAATATCAAAAAACCATGTTCAAACAAACAAAATTCTTTAGGTGCAGACAAACCTTTTTTATCTATATTTATTTACAAAGTTTTTATTAATCATTGAAAACTATATTTGCAAGATTTATATCAATATCAAATATCTGTTTTAATCCAAACTCCAAATCTCGCGCTATTACACTATATACGCCAATCCACTTTGTTTTTTTGTACTATTTTCTTTGTGACAACCTCTAATCAGTGATTTGACAGCCTGAGGATGAAAACTTAGAGTGTTTGAGGCACCTATGAATACAGGTAAACATACTGTGACTAAATAGGTTAGGTTAGAACCTTTTAGGTATTTTTTAATTATTATTTTTGCGTTTTTGTTGCCATCCGACCCTAGGCTATCCTATGGCAACAGAAATGCGAAAATAATAAAAAAATACCTAAAAAGTTCTAACCTAACCTATTTAGTCACGGTATGTTTACCTGTATTCAACATTTAACAGTAGAATGTAAAACAACGTCGTTGTCTGCAAAAATATTAGGCTAGGGTCGAATAGTAAAGTTACGCCGGCGTCGGACACGCAGTAACACGCGCGCCAGACAGTGAACACAATTATAGATGGGGTCCGTATAATACACAAGTACCGTTTTTGAAACTGTGGTAGATTTTACGAGGTAACAGACCGCAAGACAGTGTACACAGGTACAAAATGTGTTTATACTGATTTGCTAAAAATTCCGCAGACACCCCTGTAAATGTTTAGTGAGTGGGTAGAGAAAAGCCAAATTAATAAAACGTTTATAAGACATAAAATTGTACTTTTTATGTAAGGGACAACTTTGCTCTCATATTAAAAACTGAATTTTTTGAAGTTCTCAAATTTGTTTAACCCGCGAGAAGTCACCTTACTAGAAGTTACGCGATAGGTCACCTGTATAGCTGGCATCTAACATTGTGTTTTCCTTCCTGTAAACCCATTTTTTCATTGTTTTTCAGGAAACTGGTTCACAAAACACCATTTATTCATTTTGCAGATATATTCTTTACCATAAAATAATATATATATATATTTATTTATTATATACCGGTATATATATATTTGAAAAAATTTTATTTTTATTTGCAATATATATTTTCTTATAAACTTACCTTTAAAAAGTATATACAAGTTTGAGAAACAAATCTGTATATAAATAAAAGTTCAAAATAACTTAGCTGAGCTTTATTCTTAGTATACTTTATTATATTTCTTTTGTGTTCAGATGGTTTGCTTTTTTTTATGCCACGCATACAGAGGACTCCGAAAAAAGCCATGATTTCTTCAAAGGTTGTAGGAGGACAATCCTGTCTTCCTCTTTCATAATTATTTCTCATTTCGGTCAACTGTTGGTTGGTAAAATTTACAATGTTCTAAATAGTTCCGTTTGGAAAAATATTTTTCAGCTATCTAAAATATTGTCACAGTCTCTAGCAGGGCCTTTCACACCAAGAACCCTCACACCTATATTCTGCTGGGGTGTTTTCCCTTTAGATTTATCAGGATTGTGAACATACCACTTTGTAAAAGTGTCCTTTCCTACTTAATGTGGTAAAGTTGGTCGAGCTGCGACTTGAGCCGCTGGAGGAGCACACGCTGGAGGGCAACCCACTGGAGGAGAATCGTCAGTTACCATTGGTTGATCCAATTGGGCAGGTTGTCCAATGGCGGCAGGATAAACAGCTGAATAAATTTCTTCTTCATCACTACTTCCTCCCGATTGTTCAGTATCTGTATTATGAAAGGAATGTTTGGACACTGCGTCACTTTCATTGTCTGAGTACCGAGCAAAATCAGATTCTTGGTCTTCAACAAGTCAGTCGTAAATTATATTGTCTGGAGGATTATTTGGCATTTTAAAAGATAGAAAACTCCATTCACTGTAAAAAACTATCACAAATAACAATTTCACAACACTATTTGAGAATATAATAGCACATCAAACCGAACAAAAACCCAACTGCAAGCGGTCACGTGTTAGCTGGCGGCTAACATGCAGCGTGACGTGATCAGTCACCTGTTAGCTGGAGACTGAAATGGCGCGCCGACACCACTTTGCCCCCTCCCCTCCGGCACGCCAGTAGTACCAACACAACTATTTGATCCAAAACATGTGTAATATATAGTCATTGAAGCACTTATGACGCGCCAACCCTTTATGTTAAGTAATAAACAAAAATTTCTTCAGAACAACTGAAATTGTTAGATGGCATCTAACAGGGTGACCGATGGCGGATTAATATAGACCCCTGTCGTGTGACCCCTCATTTCATAACTACTGATAAAAAAACTAACACCATTTTCAGTAGGATTAAGATAGAGATCTCTAGTTTAGTCTTTTGATTTTCTTTAATTAATACCTTTAAAATGAAAGGTCACACAATAGGGGTCTACATTTAAAAAAATTTAGCAACTCTCAAAATTTCCAATTTTGGATATGTGGGCAGAATTGCCCCATACATTAAAAAGTATATTTTATGCCTTATAAACATTTGTTGAATTTGGCTTTTCTCTACCCACTCACTAAAGAGTTACAGGGGTGACTCCGGACTTTTCAGCACCCTTGTATATAAACATGTGGTCTGATGGCTAATACAGTAATGAAATTCACTGTTAGTCTAATGGCAATGTTTACATTGTTTTTTTTGTTTTGTTTGATCCTCTCCACTGTCTTTTATCTAAGATATAGGTAACTAATCGATATTTTTCTATTAAGCTCTCATTTTTAAAATTAACAAAGAAGACTTATAGGTTAGATTTCCAAGCATATTTCTTTCAAATCAAATTGAAGATGTAAAACTCTTGCTAAGGTTATAACTTTCAAGTCTTTTCAATATCTAATCTGTAATTTTAATGTTTTAGAAAGAGCCAAAAAAAGATTACATAATGCACATAAAATCATCTAGTGATCCAATACAAGTGTACTTAGCTGAAGAAGGAACCAGGATGGAGAACGTGGCGTATCTTAAGGTATGAATTTAGAATTTGTTGGTGTAATTTGAACTTGAGCGCAAACTGTTACAAGAAACATGAGTTATAAGTGCCTGTGTTTAATTTAGGCCTATTGACAAGACATTGGTAATGACTGATGTGTGAATGATAGAAGCGAAAAAATAATTCGACCACGCAGCTGGACCGCTGACGTGAGTTGAACAAATTTCCAAAATGAAGTTTATATGCCTATGTTTTAGGGTTTCAACCAACAATTTGTGAAATAGGTCTACTCAAGAAGGCGGTGAACAGCTGTTTGTTTGTACACAATATATTAGTAGAATTCGTCATGGCAACCATCAATGGAAAAGGTCCCCGGGTTCAATTCCCATTGACCCCGAATAATTTTCTAAATGGTTTCTTAACAGACATCGTTGGCTGTGGTTCGGATTCCACGTAAAACTGTAGGTCCCGTCTTCATTAGCCTTAAGTGCAAAACAGCAGGATGTTAAAAAAAAAAAAATATTAGTAGAATTTGTTTGCGCCTAGTGGCCTCGCGAGTTTGTACCACTTGGCTTCGAACCGGGTACTTTTATGGTACCGTATTTTACGTTTTGATTGATTTTGGGGAAACCAAGCGAGCTATAAGGTCGCATAAAAAAACAAAACTTGCAGAATAACATCCTACATTTATATTTTTAGAAAAAATTTAATTCTCGTAGTAAAATTCTCAAAAAATAGTTTCTTCTGGTAAAAAAAAACGTACTTCCGGTTGTTGGATTATTTTGCCTAACAAACTCGTCCGAGCGACATAGACAACCAACACGTTTACCAAATTTGGACCTAATCGGACTTAAAATGCGGCCGCTAGAGTGCGAACACATATATACATTACAACGTATAATCGCGTGCTAACGTAGCGAGCGCAAATTTGTTTTTATTTGGCCCCACGCTGCGACGTCAATTATACAACGGAACAATTCAACGTGTTCTGCCCCACGTTCGGGAGCCAATTATACAACGTATAATCTCGTGCTGACGTTCTTTTGTTGTATAATAAGTTACAACACCTACTGGAAGCCTTTAGCCAAAATTTTATCTTTAGCTTAGGTGATGCAACTGGGTGTCTGATACCTATTTCTATAAGTATTTCGACTGACTCTAACACTTTAAAATAGCTTCCAGAAATTAATAAGTTTACTAGCTCTGAATTTAATTTACGAGAACTCTTGATTATTTTTGATCTCAGGGAAGTGAGAACAGTGGAACAGCCCTTATAACTTACCTTATTTGTGCTTTGATTATTTCTACAGCTAAACACATTTATTTGACTATTTCTAATAAAGGAAAATCTCATGAATGGATAACCATATAACAGGTAATTGATTACTCTCAGTATTTCAGTATAAAAATTAATAATTAATTTATTCAAAATTCAAAATCAAAACCTTTTCAAAATTAAACATAAACAACTCGCTTTTCTCACCATCTGCTTGTACATATAATTTCTATTCAATATTAATGTTAAACCTATAATTCTAATTTCTAATAGGCTTGGCAGACAGTCTAATTTTATAATCAATTTAATTTTAATTTATTTGAATTTAATTTATTCACATTTAACTTTAGGGAATATCGAATTTACATTTATTTAATTTATGATTTGAATTTAATTTGAAACTAACCTATCTCAACCAGTACTTTAAATATTTTTATTGAATTTACTCAGGCAATTAATTAAAATGGGGGACAACGTATTCTCGTTTACACAGACCTTAATTCAGCGTTTTTCACCTCCGGTTTTCCGTAATGGATGCCGCTATGTTGATGGGCTGGTGCTGGAGCTGATATGATGCTGTGTCTGGTAGCCTGGATTTTCTGATTTAAAGTTGTTGGGTTGATATGATGGCTACAGATGTACTTGAAGAGCAGATCTGGTAGAATCTAGTAGAGTTACAGTTGATCCTATTTCTTCCTTGGTTCGTGAGAAGTGAAGTTCCGTTTAGAAGATCATGTCCTGAAGGATTGCCTATGTCGTCTCAGTATCGCCAAATAGAGTTATTTTTGCATTAACTCATTTGGATAGGCCGTAGAGTTACTCCTGAAGAACTACTTCTGACTTGTAGTTTATATTTAAAAGTTATTTAAGTTTAACGAAGAAAAAATATTTGCTGCAGAGTGACGTGAAGTCTACATTCGTAACAATTTGAATCTAGAGTGAGTCTTAGAGCGAGTCCGAGAGAGTCAGCGATTCCGAGAGAGTAAGCCCGTGGATTTTTCGCGTTCAATCCTTTATACACTTCGTGACGTCATTTCTTACATGCCCTTTCCCTCATTTTTTCATTAAGCCAATTTTTCTTTTGTATAAACTTTTTTTGGTCTTGAAATTTGTCTAAATTCGCCCTGGTTAATTTTATATAATTTTCTTCTTTTCTTTTCCTTCCATTTTCCTGGAAAACACCAATTTCCCTGGTTAATTTGGTTGTTAGTTGACGCCCCTTTCTGTAATCGCGGCTGCATCCCTTCCACTTTGACCATTGAAACTTACTTGTTTTTGATTTCCCGCTGTATCTTTTTTTCCTTTTAAGTTTTCCATAATTTTCTTTTTGCACATTTTCCAGATTGTTCTTGGCTATCCGTACGTTTTTGAATCGTGTCTGTACTGTGATTTTTACGCGTGCGCGGCACGTTTACACTTTTCCGCGACTTCCGCGACTGTCTTTCGCGTTCAATGTCTTTTTTGTTTGTTTACGCCGATTGTCTTTAACACCTGTACAGTTCTAACACTTTTCACCATTCTTACTTATTTTCTTTCTTCTGGGACATAGCCTACAATCGCAAAAAAGTTCTTTGGGGGTTTTTTATTTACTACGCGAAAAATATTTAAGTTACTGGTTTCCTACCGATACAATGTTAATCTAACCCTAAATCTCTTTACTTTATTATTATTTAAAATTCAAAAATTCAACTTTTACTACTTTAAAAGGCGTGAAAACTCTCACCATTTTATCTTAATTTAATTTTACTTTTTGTTCCCTTTTTTACACAGAACTATTCATTCTCTAATAACTCTTGTGAGTGAAAACCTTTGATTTTAATTATTTCTCCCTTTTTAGGGTGTGTGAAATTTGACACTTAAGCTAACTTTTTTATTTTTAATAATTCGACTTTTTCTTATATAACCTTTTATTTTCGTCTACTTATGTAGATTCCAAAAATGTCTGACTTTTTCAGTTTCGAGTTAAATTGAACTTTTCCCTTAACTTTAACCCCTGTTTACTTTGGTAGTGTTACCTTTTATGATTTGAAATTCACACGGCCGTAACTCACGCGTTTAGCGCTACGTATTAAACCATGAAAACCACAAATGCATAAAATTCCTGGATTCCTTTATTCCCCTAAAACTCAGCTACTTTCAGGCTAAGTCAGATTTCCTTTCTTGACGTGTCCTAGATCAAGGTTCATCTTGGGAGATAAGCCTTGCTCTGATTTAACTTGTATTTTAGACTAACAATTTACACTCACCGAAGTCCGGCCTTGAAAACATCGAATTTTATAATTTAATATAAAAACCGATTTTTCCCGCCTTACAACGGCTAATATCCGTTGTAACATATATAAATGAATTTTAATGACACCCCAAAACGTGTTCTGGGGACCATGATCGGTGCTCATTTGCTACTCCCGACCTTGGGTCTCATCGTAAGGGCCACTGCAATAGCTCATTTTTCCTATGGAAATTCGCTAATAAAGACACAAAGAACTCGATCAAAATTGATCGGCAGCATCGCCCAAAAGTAATAGTTAATTAACAATTCAGTAAGCCTACAATTATTAATTTTAAATATTTAAAGTAAGTGTGTTGTGTTATTATTAACACTATGTTGAGTAGTTGCAAATACTAGAGCCTCGATTATCCTAGGTAAAGTGGGCCGAGGGTACCATGGATAAGCAAAAAAGCTGATAACACGGACTCTGTAAAAAAAGAGAGGGATGGTAAACTGGTGAAATGAATGAAAACGCGGTCAAAGATATGAAAAAAGGCATTTGCTGTAATATCAAATGGAAAACTAACGTAACAATAAAATACAAAATGATAAAAAGACATACATAGGACAGTACATGTTCCAGTTAAAAATGTGTTTCTGTTTAACGGAACTCACTCGCTTCTTTGCCGCCGTTTCACGCAATCGTCGTCGTAGAAGGTCTGTTGAAGTTGTCTACGACTGTTGCTCTAGGTACTCATCGGCCTTTTCTATCGCTTTCCAAATTTGACTGTGACTGATTTTCTCATTCTACATTTCAATGTCTTCATTGTCAATTACACTTTCTTCAGCCTCTACTATCATCTGATCAGTAACTTCCAATTGTTCGTCTGCGTTGTACTCGGCCACATCATTTTCAGCGGTTGTTTCATCTACCATTCTCTGACCTGGCCGAGGTCGTCTTCATAGTGACAAAAGTTTCTTGATTTTCCGCGAGACGTTTAGTAACTTCCTCCACGGCTTTTTCAAACTATTGCCAATAGAAATTTGGTGTTCTTCTGGTGTTGGCAGTAAATGTGGCCCTGATGGTAGGCTTGCAACGATAAGAAAAGAAAATCTGTGTTTTTACAGATTCAGACTGCTGAAAAAGCCATTTAGAACATTACATCTGAGAAAGGGAGGAAATGACATTATGTTGATTTTAGTACCAGTGTATTTTGGAATATTTGCAAATGAAGTAGCAGGAAAATTGCTTTCGCATGAGAGCGGTATAACTCCCACAATATTTACTCGGAAGCTGCTAGAACTCAACGTAGAAAATGAAAGCAGAAACGAAATATGTAGTATTTAGAAGGAAATGCGTTAAACTCAGATTTAGGGTCTTTTTTTTACGCCCGGTCAAATCTTTTACGTTATTATAAACCCCTGTTTTATCGTCAATAAATATTTGAACCGCTCGGTTGTAACGTTATAAATCTACAAAATATTTCACTTTTATTTCATTAAAAATTTTTAAATTTTAATGCTTAGTAAATGTATCATACTGTATAGTTAACGACACCTATTAATGTGCTATGCCACTGAACAAATAAATGTGCTGTCAGCTGTGAGTAACTAAACACATGACCTTGCTGGGAAAGTGTCAGGGCGAGACAAAAGCGCAGGATACATAACTCAGTCGTATAGTATGGCGAGACATTTACCTAGTTCTGATCAGGCAGTTGCCCCCATTTCCACAGTAATGTTGACATTTTAAAATTGTTGCGTTACAGTAAGTTAATGTTTTAATACTTACTGTAATTTTAGTCTTTTTAAATTACAGTAATGCTAGTTTTTTAATACACAGTACATGTATTTAGATGTATAAATGTTAACCCAGTTATTTACACATTAAACTTCACACATTAATTAATGTTATCTAATTTATAATTCGAGATGACTTCGGCTCCATTAGCTCGAATTACCGGGATCCTACTGTACATTAAAAGAAAAGTATAGTGTTTTTCTTTTTAATAAACGTCATGATTAATGTTGTCAATAATGGTAATACTGTGTAGTTGTTTGTCCTTTCACTCAAGGTAACAAAAATACGATTTCCTGTTGATACATCTTTTATAACGACACTTATAACGTGCTGCCGTCTTGCGAGCCGTTTACAAAACAAATTTATTAATAATAATAAAAAATAAAATGAATTTTTTGACAAGTTTTTCCTAAGTTGATTTTACATAAAAAAATATTCCTTTCTATGTAACAATTATTTGTGCTCTTATACCTTTAATTTATATATCTTACTTTATTTATTAATCTTACTTCAATTCAATAATTTATTATCCCCTTAATAACAACAAAAACAATCAAACATAACCTCAAATTGAAAATATGTTATAGCCCTGCCAGATCTGTGTTTGTCACAGCTGATGGGTAAATCTTTGTTACATATGGTGTATACTTTAATATCTGTGTGTTCAGTTGGCAACTACTGGGCGACGCATCTTAGAAGCATGAACTCTGTGTTCCACACACAGAGAATATGCCGCCAAAACTCTGTCACTGCGGCCGTCAAACTGGTACACACAGCCATCTTATTTCTAACTTAACTCTACACTGAATTTAATTTTCTTTTTAGGTTTATCTTTACCATGAAGTACTTTACCAGGAAGGAAAGGAATCGAATTAACAAAACATAATAGTTGGCATTAGCTTTTTAATGCCCCATTCTACTTTAGCAAAACAAAAGAAACAAATCAAACAATTGACAAACCATAACTTAAACCCTTTTTTAAAGACAATCACTCGCACATTCACGCCCAGCGATTTTAAATTTAAACATACAACAATTAATACATTTTTAATACCTTATGAATGCAGATTTACTTTTTTGTTGAAATTTTTTTACTTACGTACGTATTTGTGTTATTTTAATTTATAGTGCACTTTATCAGCAAACAAAGAAAGATGAATTTTTTTTAAACTCTTTAAAAGAAACTTATTTATAATTTTAAATACTCAGCCTCAACACTGCCACTGTTCTACACTTTCAACGTAACAGTGTCTGTTTCACTTTAGAACACTGTTCATTTTAACAAGAAGTATCTATTGCTTGCCTGCCATTTTAGTCCATAGATGAAGCTCACTCTTGAAAACTTCCAACCTCGCTAACTCTCACAAATATTATTCGATTTTCACCATTGTTGGTTTTACGTGATCACACTGTCTCTACTTTTACTTCGCCATAACTTAAGGCATATTTCTTTAAGAAATACCGCAAATTTTCACAATTGTTCAAAACGTACTAGACACACGTCTAAACTGTATGACGATTCCAGTCCAAGTGAAGCGACGCGATGATGCTCTTGCAGTAGTTCGCGCACTGACGTCATCTTGCGTGATTGATTTCGACCAATCAAAAAACACTTTTTTGTGTTACTTGAGACTTGCTTGAGGCTAAGACTTTGTATTATACTATTCAACACCTTGACTTTGAGGCTATAGTCTTATGACGTCATCTATTTCTATTTAAAACCTATCCTAATATTGTCTTTATCTTATATCTTTGTAATTTTCTTTTGTAATAAAATTTAAGTGATTTATATTTATTAAAAACAAGGCTACCTGCATTCTCCCTTTGGATTTCTATGTTAATTACTATTGAAATGTTATTTTAAATTTGCCTAAATCATCCAAACTTTGCAATACCCCTCCTTTTACGTTACAACCTTATTTATTATTCTAATTCCCTTAAACTCACATATATTTCACACTCGGACGTAGGGTCAACATTCGTTCGGTCCCTTTGTTGACAACATAACCCAAGTTTAACTGTAAAATAAACATGAAATACAGCTGAAAACTTTTCCAAATACAATCATCTCAGACAGACCCTAAACCGCAATGTTCGGAGAATCATCACCATAGGGCTAGAGAAGGACTTATCGTAACTGAGCAATTACTTGGTATCTATTTCACTTTAGTGACTTAAAACCTTGTAAGAAACTTCTAGGGGCTTTGGTTGGCGGAGAAGTTGATTTAAAAGAATTTCTGAAAGATAAGAAAATAAACGATAAATGTCGTTTATACAAATTAAAAAATGAATACCTCAAAAGTTAACTGTAGTAGAGTCCCGCTAATCCGAACTAATTGGGACCGAACACTGTTCGGTTTAGCGGGAATTCGGAATAGGCGGATTTCATGAATAATATCACTTGAAGGCGTATTGCCTTGTTAAGGCGTAAATTAAGTACGGGGACATCTGCTAGTGCCTGCTCTATATACTGCGTTGATGGTCTTGGATAAAGCGATGAGGAGGTGATCGCTCAAACTGAACTCGCATCACACTTAGACGCGGCAAGAGCTCTTGACTTCGCCTTACGCTACGTTGAACAACACGCTTCATCAACACCTAATGATGTTATGTTCACGCAGCGATGGCAGAACATTGCATCCTAAAGTCGATTCAGTGCTCTTCTTAAGTAAACTAGTTATTTTTTGTGCTTAGAAATGATTAAAATTGATTATACAGAATTGTATAAATGGAGCCGACATTTACTGTAAGTAACCAACTTTCATTGCAATTTGGTTTCAGGCGTTTCCATCAAGCTTAGTCTCTATGTATGTCTCTATTTAACTTCTTTGTATAACAATAAATGTACGTTTTTCACAAACATATTTTTAATTGCTTCTGTTTTTATGTTTAACAAAATCTTTATTTTTTTCTGAACTCTGTTTTTTTTTTTTTTTTTTTTTTTTTTTTTTGTTAACTTACCTCTTTGCTTTAGATTATTCATATGATATTCATTTCTGTACAATTACTATATTTTTAGGAGATTGACAGTTCGTGCGATTTGAAAGCTCTAAGACAGAAGGCAAGCGAATCTCATAAAATAGATAGTGATGTTGAAGCTTCCATTTTACTTGGAGACTATAAAGGTAAGTTCCTTACAAATTTTATAATTGTGGTGGTACAAGGAATACTTTATTTCTTAACCCTGGAAGTTATATAATATAATGTTGCTGTCTTATGTACTTCATTTTTTAAATTGGCTAGTAAAAAAATTGACTGAATTTCGGATGTGTTAGTATGACCCTAGATCATGAATAATAAATAGATCTTGCATCCATACGGGGGTTGTGTGCCGGAAAAAAGGTGTTCGCGAAAATAGTACATGATCGCGACGCGAGGTAGCGCTAGGGAGAAAGCATTGTAAGCATTGGTGTTTCCAACCAGCTTCCTTCGTTTCCCCAATAGATAGCGCCAAAAAAGTCGAATTTCCAGTGGAACAAAATATTGCATTGGGTCGGAGTTCTATTAGGTTAACCAAATACAATGGTATGACATACTCTCAATGTATTAGACAAATATATATTTATTAATTCCACTTGGCCTAATTAGTTATAAGAATTTTAATATGTTTTATTTGACTCTCATAAATAGAGCACTGAGAAAATCATTCCAGGTAAATAAATAGTAAACCAAACAAAATAAACATAAAGGTTATTTATTAATAAATTCTCATATCACGATATTAAGTTATGTACATGTTAATTGTTCTTTCAGTTAAATATTATTGTAAGAGTTTAGAGTAGGGGTGTCGTGCTGGCATAGACAAATGTAAAAATTAGCGTAAGAATTTTAAGTTGTAAAGTTAAAAAGTCAGAAGCTAATAGTTCATGTTCATAAATTATTAAATGGAATTAGTTTATTACACAGTCAAAAGTATTTCGATATAGCTTATATATTATTCAAATATTTGATGTAGGGCAACACCCCTTCATAATGTTTATAGTTCAGTTAAAAAGTAAAAATTAACTTGCAAAGTTCTTTTGATTAGTGAAGTACTATGAGAACAAATCTTTGTTTCCTATTTAATAATTTTAACTAGCTTAAGTATTAAAAGAAATTATTTTGTTTCTAAATACTCGTATTCAAATTGATAATGTTTTTCTGAAGGATATTAGAGGAAAAGTTATATTCAATTAATCTTTACTGTTTCAGATGAAGCAATGTCGACAAACGATGGTGAACTTTTGGAAAATTTTATCTCGGGCGACTGTAAGTAGTGTAGTGTTTGGTCTATTTGTTTTGGTAATTCATCACGTAATAATATGATTTATTATTTTAAACTAGAAGGCCCTGCGGCGAAGCAAATGCATACAGAATTACAGATTATTGAATACTCTGATATTTTCACGGAAATGATCAGATCCCTTACGTAATCTACGTAATCTATCCCTAATAAATGATGTATTAGCGAATTTCGATAGGAAAAATGAGCTACTGCAGTGGCCCTTATGGTAAGACCCAAGGTCGGGAGTAGGAAATGAGCACCGATCATGATCCCTAGAACACGTTTTGAGGTGTCATTAAAAATCATTTATGTGTTCGCACTCTAGCAGCCGTATTTTAAGTCCGATTTGGTTCAAATTTGGTACACATGTCGGTTGTCTACGTCGCTCGGACGAGTTCGTTAGCAAAAATATCCAACAACAGGAAGTAACTATCTTTTGAGATTTTTCCTACGAGAATGAATTTTTTTCAGAGTTTTTTCTATAAATTAAATGTAGGATGTTATTCTGCACATAATTCTGGTTTTTTTACGCGACTTTATAGCTCGCTCGGTTCCCCCAAAATCGATCAAAACGTAACATACCATAGAAGTACCCGGTTCAAAGCCATGTGGTGGATTTCACCGTGGGGTTGTCGTGAGAAGCACGCAATGCTTTGTGTATTGAAAATACTCCCAATATGCGGAATGGCGTGCGTGTGTTGGTTATCGAAATACACATTGTTCAGTCTACATCATTTACACCGAATTATTCAGCTCTCTTTTATAAAATCTATATAATAAAAATGAATTAATTGCTGTTCCTTTGTAAGCGCATCACTTGAGAACGGCTGGACCAATTTGGCTGTTTTTTTGTTTTAAAATGTTCGTAATAGTCCGAACTAGGTTTTTATATAGAGGAAAATTTGAAAAGTTTCCCGAAAAAGTTTCAAATTTGGAAAAAACTAAACAGCCTTTTTTGTATGGACTCAAGACCCATAGCGCACAAAATCAGCTGTTCGTATAAAATGCTTAGTAACACATGTTTGTTTACATTCATTACCGTAGCAAATTTATAACCAGTTTATTATTTTTTCAAAATCAACAGCTTTTTAGTTTAGATTGACCAACTTAAAGTAAATAAAAACAAAAATCAACTAAAAATGCTTACTATATTTTAATTCAATTCAAACATGGGTTGTTACATATTTTATATAAAACGACTGATTTGCATCAAAAACTGAACATAATTTTAGGTTAGGCCTACAATGAAGCAAAACACGTTTATTTGTAACCAATTGGGCTAATCAATTATAATCAGGTTTTTTAAAATTCATCACAACTATCAGTTTTTTTAGATTAGGTAAAAGCAAACAAAAGGTTTACTGTATTATGTATAAAGGTTTACAAATTATAAATCTAAATTTGTGTAGTATATTCTTAAGTGGCATAAAACCATTTTGCAATTAGATTACTTAAGTCAATGTAATGAAATGGAATAACTACCCTTTAAATTAAATCAAGCAATAGCGAAGCACTGCTGGGTCCACTAGTATAAAATAAAAAATGCTCTCATTTAGTTAAATCTGACTTATGGTCTTATTCTATTTCAAGAATTGTAATTTGTTGTATTAAGGATGTTACATACTGGTACGCAACTTCCAAACATCAAATCTGAAAAATTTTAACACAGTTTGCATAAACCGCCGATTGTTTTTTGTTTCAGTATTCGGACCGTTTGTTTGTCTCAGCCCCCCTCCTACGGACAAAGACTACTGTTTCAACTTGTCAGAACACGAAGGCGTTTCCGATCTCTTCGACATCCCGATGTTGACCAAATGACGCTACACCTACTGAGGAGTCGAAACAAAATGTATTTAAAGTATGTTACCTATTTGCAGTTAAACCGGAATGAAACTCGTGAGCGGGCAGTTAGTCTTGTACCCAAAGTAAAGGTTTAGTATTTGCAGCGTTCCGTAGAGTTCTGCAAATTCCAACTAACAATAGAGAGTGTTTAAGTTACCTAAGTGGACTGTGGATGGGGGTGAAAGAGTTGAAGTAAGAGATCACACTCTTTTCACAAACTAAGTCTATATATCTTATCAATTTTTTACAGTAGCTTATTTTGTCTGTTCAAGAAATTTTTACTAACCCATTTAGGACCGAATAAATATTTGATAATATTTTGCAGCACTATCTTTTTGGTATTTCTACAGTTCGAAAAAGAGCAAGCCTATAGTGGGAACTTAGTGTCAAATAAAAATCATAAACATTACTAGATGACGGATCAAATTTGGTAATTAGTTTAGCATTAATTGATCTACGGTATTTGGGTGTTATAAATTTGTTTTTATTAAAAACTAATATTTTTTAGATTAATTTCCCACATGTCCATGATTCGTACTGTCACAAAAACTAAATACAGTTTATGCTTGGAAAACTTACTACAGTAGAGCCCCGATATTTCGAGTTGAACGGGACCGAGAGTACCTCGGATTGTGAGAAACTCGAATTATACGGAATATGCAGAGGCTGAAATAAAACTACCATTTATGGTCCTCGTATAACCGCAAAATTGGAAGTTTTATTAAATGCGCAGTACAACCTGTTATATTTGGACTAATGTGGCGACCGGCCGATCCGAATGTGGAAAAATCCGGATATAGCGAGGTGATTTATAAATAGCCAAAGGGCCCAAATATCTAAATATCTAAAGTATGTAGGTACAGTACTGCACTTATAAACACACAAGCTTTAAAAAAATACCCGTAGGTCTATAGTTCGGCACAGTAAAATATAAATAAGTCTTACTTACAGTACCGAACGCTAATGGCTACATCAATTTTTGACAAAAAAGTTGTGATTTTCGGCTGCTTCACAAGCTGTACACATTTCTGGAAGCCATGTCCCTCAATCTTCTTGAAAAGCATCACTTCGGTTTCACTCGTTTCATCTTGATGTTCAGCATAACTTATAAGAGATTCAGAGAGGGGTTGAGGGGGCGAGAGTTATTGACCATTTCAAGGTCACAGCCCGCTGAGAATAGACTATGAGCGGCGCGCAAACATTATTCTAGCTGCAAATTTCACTTTTCCACCACACAACCAAAATACGAAAATTTGTTTGTCCGGTTATGGGAAGGTCCGGATGTGACAGGTCATACTGTACACTACTTTGTATTGAACACTGGGGTACAAACATAATTTTATATAGAGTACAAAAATAGAAATTAACTTTTTAAAGAAATCGTGAATAGTTTTTTGTTTAACTAAACTGTAACGTTTACGAGCAGTGATCTCACGCCAACGACAGAGTAGTACGGTATCGACTGCAGTAGCTTCGGGTTATTCAACATAGCGTAGCGCTGCGTCCAAATCAGTGATCAAACAAATGTCACACTCAATACAGTAGTGGGACTGATTTATTTTTAGACACACCCGGATGGTTGTCGAATGACCTTGTAAGAGAGGGTTGGGAATACTGCAGTGGCGGGAAAAGTTTGTTTCTATGGTATTTTTGTACATTGAAGGCGCTATTTGTGGCTCGAATTAAACGGAACCTCGGATTATCGCGACTCTACTGTATTTTATTTACACATTGTACTATAAAGTTACAAATTGTATTACAAGTAAAAACTCGTATTACAAAACACGTTAACAAGACCACTAAATTTACAATAATCAAAGAAAACTACAAAAGCTCTACATGGTTTATAACCATGCTACATATAACTAAACAAAGAGCAGCAATGACTTTTGTCAATGCTACCTTGATTTAGACGTTTCATTGTTAAGTTATGATTAAACTACCTGTTATTCTAGAATATTTTACTTTTGTAGCAATTATCGGATGTGAATACTAAAAGAATTAAAACGGACAAAAGGTCATTATATACTTTTGCAGGTGGGCGATGAATCACACATCCATTTTTTCGTTCCACTGGGTCCTAAAAAGGTAAAATTTTCTCATTATTTAGTATGTCCTTTAACGCGCGTTAATTTATTTTTTTCTTTTATTTCTTTCAGTTTTTTTATCAGGCACAGATAAAACACATTTTCAGTGCCTATTCTTACTTTGGCACGCGTTAGAATGCCGATGTATTGAAATCATGCGATAATTTTGCGTGTGTCCGTTTTCCTGTAAACACAAAATAAGCACTCGCAGACGTCGTAGAAAACTCTTGGTGATAACAAAATCTTTGTAATATTATTGCGGAAAGTTGGAAAGCTTTTGAGCTTTCTATCGTGTCGTAGCGCGTCGGGGTCATGTTTTTGGGTTAAAATTTTGAAAATATTGGGTCAACATTTTGAAAATTCTGTGTGGGGTAACGTTTTATATTTTTTTGGGTACGGGAAAACCAATTTTGACAGTTAAAAAGTCGTAGCGCGTCGGGGTCACGTTTTTGGATAAAAATTTTGATATCGGATACTTTCTCTGCTATTATCTTAGCGAATCAGAGTGCATTGAAATTGACTACTTGAGACCGTCTGGGAAAAAAGCTTTGAAAGCAAATTCGAAAACAACAATTCACCCACTTATTTTTTAACTAAATGTAACAATAATTAAAAAGTAATTTTTAACTTTAATTTTCATTCAATTCGTGTGTCTGGACAAGCCGAAGTCTCAAAAAAGTGTTCCATTTTTTCACTAGTCATTTTATTTGTGGTACGAGCTTGACATATATATTTTTTCAGAAAGTTCAAATTAGAGAAATACCTTAGAGGAGGGTTGGTAATATTGGATTGACCCTAGGAAGTATTGAATGCTGTTATTTTACTGCAGCAAGATTATTTCCTATAAATGAGCAAAATAGCTTAGCTACTGTAAAACTAACTTAAATTGGATACAAGTTATGAAATAACAGCTTTAACGTAAAAGGGTTGTATTGCTATAGCCTTCATCTTTACTCTACAGTAAATTATGAACCGAGTTGTACAAAATGTCGAGTTTGCGGTGCTCTACTGCATTACAGCTACAAAAGAAGTTAAAAAAATTTCCCAGATTCTGTACATACTACAAATTTGATTCTATTAAGGTAATATTTGAAAATCAATTCGATATTAACATTTACCTGACTTTATATAAGTTAACTATGGAATTTCGTTTTATAAATATCAGTTATCAATTAAGCTGTGCTTGGAATTAATAAAAAGTTGTTTGAAAACAACGTGCGAATCATAGAATGTAGAATATTTTTAATTTAGCTAGTCTTAACGGTCGACCAATTAATTCATAGATAGATAAAAATGTTCACATATTTTATAAGTTTATCACAAGTGAGTAATGTTGACACATTTTGCTCCTTCGCGGAGGAAAAATTATGTATTATAAAAGCTGTAATAATTATTAAGTTGAGTGTTCTGCATTTCATTAAGATCGTCAGTCACTAAACACAAACTGTGATCATTGCCTCTCAGAGTAATTTTGTTGCAAACTGGTTCAAATTGTGTCGGCAAGTTGTGCCTTGCAGTTAGACGGTAGACCACCAAAACAATGTGGTTTTTATTATGACATTTGAACGAATAAAGTTAAAAAATGTTTATTGCACTAATAGTGATGGCTTCTATTTTCCCTCCTGTGCTGGCTTTGGGTGTGTGTTTTCAGATTGTATAAACATGTTGCGTTCTATTTATTTGACACTTGGCTGCTCCACCAGATCCAATTAAACTATGACTGTTTGAAGAAGTATTTTTGTAAATTTGTCAAAAAATTACTTTAAACAGTGACCATATTTTATATCATTTTGTTCGGAATAAACCAGAGAATAAGAAAAATTTAGTTTTTTGCCCTACTGAACTGGATATATTTACATAAAAATCATATAAGGAAAACATTGTTGAGATTTTTTTTAAATTTCATTGAGTAGGCCTATTTTGAATATAGGTCAGAAAAATCAATAAATTATTTTGTTTTGTAATGAAATTAAAAATAAGAGTAAGAGTTTAGAACTTTTTGGAAATACTTTTTTTACACTAAATGTGACTATTATAAATATAATACTTAAAAAAAATAGTCTACAGAGTTAAAAACATTTTTTTATTGGGTAGGCCTATTTTGAATATATTAGGTCAAACAAGTAAAAATATGTTTTTTTCTTTTTAGGAACTTAAAAGTAGTAATAAATGTGATTAGAGTTTTGAAAATACTTTTTTCAGTAAATATGCCTGATTAAATATGTCAATTGTAATTATATTTATTTAAAAATCTATTTTAACAGTAACATTTTTGTGAAATAATGATATATAACCATGATAACATATAGTTTAAAAAGTAGCAATAAAACAAAAACAAGTTTACTACCGTACACTATTTTTATAAACAAAATTTACACAAAAGAGCTTTACAAAACTGCAAAATAATAATGTATAGTAAAAAACACACCACTTAAAAAAAATGTAAACAAAAGTTAAAATTTAAACATGTTTTTAGCTTCCAAGAATGCAATATTATATTAATGGGTAGTTAACTACCTTTGGATTACTGGTTTCGGTGGGTCATGCCACCATCGCCATATTCATTCCACTTTTGTGGAAAACAGGTCATAACAAACTATACACGTTTAACATATAACATTAAAAAACCACAAACACTTGAAAAAAATATAAATATATACACTGTTTCACATATCACATGAGGGCTCCATTACACGTGCATTTCATGTAGGGCATGTGTACAATTTGTAACGGAAGGTTACAAAAAATAATAAAAATGTATGTTATAAAGT
>JAGFPH010004056.1:117586-130330 GCA_018207615.1 Philaenus spumarius | reverse complement strand
CTAGGGCCGTAGGTGCTGATAAGAAAGGGTTTCAAAAAATTTGAAATTTTAGGGGGGTTTGGGGGTGGGTCAAAGTTACTAAAAAATCCCCATAAGAAATACATAGTGTAATATATTTATTGATATAATATAGTTTTTTAAATATACATTTAACTTTGATTTGTCTATCAGTGCAAAGCCGGATCGGGCCAGCTAGTTATACTATAAAGACTAACTTTTTTATGTTAGTTTTGATGTAATTATGAGCCTATATAATGTACTGACTAATAAAACAACAATATATGTTTGACCCTATACATTATCTACAGACATGTTGTGCCTTAAGAAGGTAAATTTGCTGGAAAAGTCATCAAAGCTATTTAACAGTTAAAGATTTTCTGATTTCATCATCGTCATGATTTAAGAATAGTAAAAAGTAATTTTAAATAAAAAATTAACTTCTGTCAATTTTAACTTCAAAATTACTATTTAAAGAAATTTAGAATGAGGGTTTTTATATGTATTAGAATATTTTTATCTAAAATTAAATTAGCACTGTGTACTTTCAAAAAACATTTTAATGTACAGTGGTTGAGGTGACTGATCTCTGTAATCTATTCTAATATTATTACAGTACAGAGGTACACTTTTAGTAATTTCCATGTTTGGACTAACCTAAAAAATTACTGAATCTATTAGAAAAAATTTTCACATGGATACTTTAAACTTTTTTGAGTATCATATGCTCATTAACTATTTATATAATTTAATGTTAACTTTTATAGTATGGATTGTCCTACACCACTTTCCGGGAATTTTGATATGTAATACATGTAGGCTATATTTGAATACACATATTCATTAAGAAAAGATTATATCTATACTTTGGGGATTAAGTTCTTTGTTTCTTGCTCGGCATGCGCTCTACCACAAAGGAAAATTATCATGGTCCAAACTATATCATGCAAATACAAAACTCCTTAGTTTCAGTTGATAATTAAACTATCACGCAGTGCCTGACACCATTATGTTAGGTATAAAACGTATTTTCCTGGGCCTATTAAACCAGAAATCACTAAAACAATGTATGTATTTTCTGGGCCGGGATAACTAAAAACATTGTTTTTATATAAAAATATTGAAAACTGGAGAGCTTGGTGCTGCCAATATATTCAACTGTGGTGCGTTTGCTTCAAAATCTATGGAGGGATGTACATAGGACTAAATAAACTGACAATATTATGGGACCAACAAAGCAGCTTTGTAATGCACAAAGTGGAATAGGAAACTGAAGTTAAGGGTCTGCTGTACTGGCGGCCATCTTGGATTTTTATCCCATAAGAGCAATGTTAAATTTCAAACCATCTATTTCGTTTTTGAAAACCAAAAATTTTTTATCATAAAATTGTTTGCAAGGTCTCATTTTAATAACAGTCACAATACGCATCCGTTTTGCATTTCATATTAAAAAAAACCAATTTGTCATGTAATTGACATTTTTGAAGTATCAAGTTTGAACTTTTTTCTTTACACAGTACAAAATGTAGGCCTATAATTAAAAGTAAAACACAAGCCGGATCAAACTCAATTTTATAAAGAATATTAATTTTTTTCAGCACTAAATAAAAAAGATGGATTTATAAAATGGTTTGAAATGAGGCAATGTCAAAGCGCTCAGCTGCAAGAAATTGCACTGTTTAGATACGGCTATAGAGAGAAGCGCTTGCGTTTCCGGTTGCTTTTTCGTTTACTGGAGCAGTCCCTTAAGTCTAATAAACGGTACCAGGAACTGGCACATACTTTCTCACAAACATATTTAAATTACTAAACAGATTAACTGTGCCTTCATAATTGTATTAAAATTAGAGAGGGGATATATTAAAGTAGGATAACAATAATAATATTAATAAATATTATTATTGTTATCTAGAGAGAAAACTATTCTTGGTATGCATACAGACATACAGACAGACATTTTGTAAAACCCCCTTTTTTGAACTCATGGGGTCCCAAAACGGATATTTCCACAAAATCTTAACATTGATTTTTTGCGATCACTATACTTTTTCTATACTATAGTATAGTGAGAAAGTAAAAAGAAAAGGGATGACAAGAAGGAAGAAAATACTGTTCAGTACGGTGCTGGAATGTTTTAGTGTGATGACAATGACTTGTTTTCAATTTTGTATCTCTACCAAAAACTCACATTTTCAGGTTTTTCAGAAAAGTATAAAATAAGAGTGCACTAAAATTTAGTTTTCTAAACTTATTAATTTTTTCTGACTGGGACTTAAAGGTTTTGTTTTAACATGAGCAATATAGGCACTCCAAAGCCCCCTTAATTACACTCTTGGTTGCAAATTCTACGGGAATGGGCAACTATTACTATATAAAAAGTACGTTTATCAGTTTGACCAAAAAATAACATAGTAGGAGAATTTAAAAATGGCCGCCATTATAATACCGGCTGTAAAAATTTTAACCTAAAATGTGTCCAACTAGCTTCGCCCATGTTAAAAACCAAGAATCGTTTCTTTCCAGGAAGTAATTAATTTGTAAAAGTGGAACGTATAATAGCCTTAAATGAACAAAATTGCTTTTAGGCCCCTGCCTTCTATTTTGCGATATATGATTCAGTATTAAACTTCATTACATTAATCAGATGTGCATTAAGTTAAATTGCTAAAAAAAACAGGCGAGAAAGAAATTAATGTTATAACAGTGTACAAATTACATTGTTCTCTCTGGTTGTACGCCTTTCATTACAAACGTTCCTTGCGCTTACTATTTTGATTTATATTAAACGGTTTAGCTTTTCAAATACTGTAAAGCTTCATTTTGAAAAATGATGAAGAAGCATAAAAGTTTCACTAAACGGGTTATTTATTTTTTGAGTTAACAAGTGACAAAACTACAAATATCCAAATCTCTTTATACTGCAGTACGAATTAGTGAAATGGTTAGTATGCACCAGCTATCAATTGTGTTTATAGGTTAAATGTGTAACTATATGCACGTTAATGTACACAAAACATCTATTTTTCTCAACTCCGATAATACATCCGACAGAAAGATCACTGGGAAGATAACGCTTAGTAGAGTATTAAAAGTATCATCTGTGCAGAGAAGTGTCAAGTTGTTTAAAAATAAACGGTACCAGAAACTGGAACATACTTTCTCACAAACATATTTAAATTATTAAACAGATTCACTGTGACTTCATAATTGTATTAAAGTAGGAGAGGGGATACATAAAAGTAGGAGAGTAACTAATAAATACTGTTATTACCAAAGCTAGAGCGAAAATTATTCGATCGATTTCGAACAAATTTGCACCAAACATGTATAATGCACGAAAAAAGGTTTTGACAAATTTTGAAAAAACAACCCAATTTTTGGCCAAAAACCCCTCAAAAATCATTTATTATTATTAGTTAAACGAGAATTTTTAGAAAGATTCGATTTTTACTTTCTCCACCCTATACGTAGTATATGGAGAAAGTATTGTTTTCGTAAAAATGTTCGAATTTGAATTTTCAGTTGAATTATCTGTTTTGGTGCTCCCAGAACCCCAAAAAGTTGTTTAGTGCAATTATCTGTGTTGGTGCTCCCTGAACCCAAAAATATTTTTAGTGGAATTTTTTGTTTTGGTCCTCCCTGAACCCAAAAAAGTGTTTTTAACGTGGTGTCTGTCTGTCAGTGTGTCAGTATGTATACACGACCAGAGAGGACACTATTGGTCCGATATTCATGAAATTTGGTATGTAGGTACTAAACCCTAATATCTCCAGGCGTTTTTTTCATTTTTTGGAATTTTTAATTTTTAAGGGTAGTTTATTCCTAAAAACCCATAAAAAACGACAAAAATGCAAATTTCTCAAAAACGGCTCTAACGATTTTGATCAAATTTGCAGTATTTATAGTGCTTAAGATGCCAAACAAAATGACACCACCCGCTTTTATCAAAACTTCGGCGTTTTATAATTATGGGGAAATGTTTAAAAATAAACAAGTTTATGTTGTCAATCTAGCATCGCGGCGACGGCCGCACGAGGTAGTACAACTGTAGCGAGCAGGGCCACTAATTCAAAGGTCGCGCGATCGAATCCCGCCTGGGACAATAATTTTTTTATACGATTGACGTAGGTAGAATATTATTTTTTTTGTTTTGTTCTAAAAAGTAGTAAATAAATGATTAAAAAAAATATTATTTTGACTACAGTAAGTTGGGAGAAAGTTTGTGTCAGTTAACTGATACCATTTATTTTTGCATATGGTAGGGATACAAATAAGCCAAATTTTGTCAAAATGGTTAGAGCCGTTTTTTTATAAAAAATAACTGATTTTGGGGGGATTTTTGGCCAAAAATGGGGTTGTTTTCAAAATGTTTCAAATCCTTTTTTCGTCTATACAGGCCTAAATGACATGTTTTTTTTTTGCATATTTGTTCTAAATAGTTTTCGCTCTAGCTCTGTATAGGTCTACATACAGACATTTTATTAAAACCACTTTTTTTGACTCAGCTGGTCCCAAAACGGATATTTACACAAAAATCTCAACATCAATTTCTTTTGCGATCACTATACTTTCTCTATGCTATATAGTGAGAAAGTAAAAAGAACTAGTCAGTGATTAAAGTCATAAAAGTAGTGACCTTATCTATCTAATATGGACATAGAATAATGCAATTCAACTTCTGATTTCTACTTTGCTGCCACAAATACAATCATAAAATGGTACATACTTATTATTGACACAGTTGTTTACTGATTTCCCCAAGTAGTAGGCCTACTGATGAAAATGTTGTTGAAAGCTATGGAGATTAGGTAATTTTATCATTTTTTCGTTGATAAAATTTCATCGGCAAACTATTTTACTATATCTTTAACAGTTTAGCTAGCTAAAGGCACACAAATGGTGAAATGTTTTAATCTTAAATTTTTTTTGAGACGATTGATTTTTTTAAAACGTTGTTACCAGTAACAAATATGTTTCATAAAAGTCCCAATAAAGAAGCATACAATCCAAGAGTTTGTGCAACCTTCGGGAGAATTCTAAAATAAGTTCCGTAGTTAGAGAATTTCGATGGTCCTTTGAATTCCTGCATTTAACAAGAAATAAATTATTCTTATTTTTCTACAAACGTACACATTTTTAACATTTACCACTACTTGGAGAAACTGTTTACATCGCAGTTTCTATTCTGTTAAAACTATTGTATCACGGTTTTGGCAACACACAACGGATATTGTCCGCATCCAGGGCGCCGCTGTACATTCATCGGATAATAAATTACTTTTAGTCGCCACTGAGGTAGTGAGCTATAAAATATGCACAGGAATTATGCGCATTTGTTCTGTTGTAAGTAGAGGACATACTCGGTTGTTTCAAGTTCAGTAAAATAAAGTTTTTAAGCACATACAATAATTAAATACTTTAGTTTTATAAAGTATAAAGTTTGAACGTAATTTCGAGTTGATCTGTAATTCAGAAAATATATACTTAGCATATTCAAATGTTTTTAAGATGAAAAATAATAGTCAGGATTTTGTTTTAACGAAGTGACACTCTTTAGATGTTTAACTATTGGTAGATTTCCTAAATATGTTCACATGTACATACATTTTCGTACAAGACAAAATTAACAACATTAACTTTGAAACAGTCTCTAGAATTAAAAAAAGGAAGTCACGCTTCAAAAGAAATACACCAATAATTTGTAATGTAGTGCAATCATCAATTTTATTATAAATACTTGAGATCATTGTCACAGAATAAGTGATTTCTATTAACTATACAGTATTTCCTAAAAAACCTTAGGCCTATTTAGGATTGGGTTGTATATGTTGAAATAAATAAATTAAGAATTATCAGAAACTTTTTTCGAATTCGGTTTAGTTTAGTCGCAATCCGCCATTTTGATTGTTTTTTACAAAATCTCACCAACTGCAGAAATAGATGACATCGAGTTTAAATTTGATACAAGCATTTTGTACGTTTCGATTGACAAGTGTACCAAACACAAAGCGTAAATTTTTATAATTTTAAAAATGGCGGCCATTACAAATTTTTAACGTGGAATATATTTAAACCCATTTAAACAAAAAATGTACAAGAGGCAAATTTTTTTTGTTTATAACGACAGACAACAAGTTTTTTTGATAGTTTCTGTAGGTCAAAGGATAACCAAGTTAAAGAAAAAAAATGAAAACATAATTTCTTGCTAATTGCCTACAAAATTAGCCTAAGCCTAAAATTTTTTTAAAATCTAATAGTTTTTATAAATAAGATGAAATCCATTGCTCTGAAATGCATTACAAATTCAAATGTGGCTCTTAACCATTTCAAAATGGCAACTGATAATATCGTTTATTAATGTTAATTAGTACCATTTCAGTGGCTAGTACAGTCAATCAATCAATCAATCAATCATTTATTGGTCTCTTTGACAAATATTTGTATAAGACAAGTCAACAATATAACAATACTAACAATATATATATGTAACTTACAAAAACAATAACCATACAATAAAACATATACATGTAACCAATACTAGTCATTTATAAATCTACATAGAATAATTCACAGTTTTTTAATAATTCCATTTCCGCTAAGGACAAAGTAACAATATTAAAAACTCACAATAGATAATAACAACAACAATAATAATTAATTATAATAATAACAACAACAATAGAAAACCTTTAAGGACCCAACCAAGAACATGTGAAAGGGAAGATCATACTTCACATTCAGAGGATCTTCAAAGGGAACTAGACCCAAAACATGGCACATAAACACCTTCACAGAGTAAAAGGATCCAGACAACATTAGTTGCCTAAGGCTGTTTTTAAAAGAATTTAAATTTTGTATCTTTTTTATTTTAATGGGAAGATTATTCATGAATAAAGGACCTGCTTGCAAAGGAAGTTTACTATATAAATTCAACCTGTGCCGATTAGCACGATAGTTGCAAGCGGTCCTGGTGTTATAATTATGTATGTCCTTGTTCTGAACAACATCACACTTATATTCAAAATAGAGAATTACTTCCATTATATACATACTAGGAAGTGTTAAAATTCTCAATTCTCTAAAGTATTTTTTACAAGATTTTTGTTTATTTATACCTGCTATAAGCCTTGTAGCATTTTTTTGTAGGACAAACACTCTTTGTATATTCTGAACTGATGAATTCCCCCAAAGTAGAAGTCCATAGCTCAGATGTGGGTATATTAGACCATAGTAAGCTCTTAAAAGAACTGAAGAGTTACAATATAATTTTAAATTTCTTAATCCAAATATTCCTGAACTAACTTTAGCACTGATGCTATTGACATGATAGTTCCAGGTCAGCTTGTTATCTATGGTAAGACCCAAGAACTTTATTGAATTTACTTCTTCAAGTTCTTTTTCTCCAAGAAAGACACTTAATGTCTGAAAAGTGTTTGGTTTTAAACTAAAATTCAAATATTTGGTTTTTTCTGGATTGATTACCAAATTATTTTCAGTGAAATACTGATAAGTAGCATTGACCTGTACAAAAGCCCTTTGCTCTAGATTTTGGAGAGAATCTGCTTTGAATATTAAAGTTGTATCATCAGCAAATTGAATTAATCTATCCACATATACTGCTGATGACAAATCATTTATAAAGATTAAGAACAAAACTGGTCCAAGAACTGACCCTTGAGGTACACCATATTTTAATTTCGACATTTTAGACAGCCTTCCTGCAACAGTAACACATTGTGTTCTATTGTAAATAAACGATTCTAGCCACAGAAGTGGCTGTCCTCGAATGCCAAGTCTTTCACATTTTGTAAGTAATAAATTCAAATCATCACGGTCAAACGCTTTCGAAAGGTCCAGAAAGATACTCATAACGTTATTTCTATTGTCAAGACCTTCTACAACAAAGTCAATTAATTTGACTATTACATCAACTGTAGATTTACCCTTTCGAAAGCCATATTGGCCACTAAAAAGAATATTAAATTTATCTAAGAAATTTAAAAGTTGTGTCAGAAATAGTTTTTCAAAAACTTTACTGAACACAGGAAGTAATGAGATGGGTCTGTAATTGTTAATGTCTTTACTGTCACCCTTTTTAAATAATGGAAGGACTTTGGCAATTTTTAATCTAGAAGGAAATCTACCATCAGAGAAAGAAGAGTTAACTAAAACCTGTAAAGGCTTGACCAACTCATTAGCACATTGTTTGATGAGCCAAGATGAAATCTCATCAATATCAGTGGATTTTTTGTTCTTCAAGCTTTTAATCACCCTGGATACCTCCTCCACACACACAGGAGAAAGAAACATGGATGGGTATCTGTTATTAACATTAATGGGTACAGGATTTAAAGTTTGACTATTAGTTATATTACAAGTAAAAAAATTGTTAAAAATATCAGCAATTCTTAAAGGCTCAGAATATGTTTTCCCCTTGATGTTTAGTGCAATAGTTTCGGATCTATTATTTTGTTTTCTATATTCATTATAATTATTTCCCATGTAGTTTTACTAATATTATTGGAGCAACTTATTTTCTTTGAGACTTCATAGGCTTTTGCTGCTAAAATAATCTCTTATATCAAATGCAATGTCCTGACTGATGATCAACGCAGAGCCGATTCTATTAAAGCTAGAGACTTGAAATTCGGAAGGTACATCCGTCCAATAATGTAGAGGCGTACTAAGAAAGGATTTTGCAAAATTTTGAATTTAAAGGGTATAAAATGCGAAAATTCATCCCTCCCATAAGCAGCCATATAAAAGATGAAACAGCTGATTCGTATTTATTAATGTGTTATTCTGGTTACTATGGTGATAATTCAAAACTCTTTCAAAAAAAGTGTGTTGATTTTATAATAATAGGCCTAACCTAAAATTGTGTTAAACCTTTGGTCCAAATAAGCTGTTTTATTTATAATGTGTAACAATAATATAATGTTAAATTGTAATATTAGATGTTTTAATTATTATATTTCATAGGTTTTAAAGGCCTAACCTAAAATTGTATTAAATTTTTGATTCAAATCAGTTGTTTTATTAATTATGTGTAACAATCATTAGGCCTATGTTGAATTACACGAGATACGAATTACAGGATGTTGAATTACACGGGATACGAATTACAGGCTTTCAAAGTTTAAAATTAAGCAATAGCGAAGCATTGCCGGGTCCACTAGTCTTTCTATAAATTTGTTTATAATTTTTATAAAAATGTTTAAATTTGACGCTGTTTGTTCTTTTGTGAATTTCATGATAAAATTTCAAATTATTTCTGGAAACAAGAATCCCCTTTGTTATCCAGTTTACTCTTTGGTGCTTAACATCTACTTTTATAGTTTTTAAGGGACAAGAGACATCCAGTAAGAACATGAATGTATCAATAAAATATGTAAATTGTTCATCTATATTTTTGAAGTCGTCAAGCTTCTCCAAACATTCTTTCTTTAAAAGAATTTTAAACAAGTCAATGTTATGGGATCGATAATCTCTAAGTTTTTTAAATTCAGGTGTTGTAAAAATTGGCAAGTGATTAAAAAGTTTAATCTCCTGTGCATAATGATCGGAGACACCAGTGCGAACAATTTCAACTGAAATATCATCTATGACAATATTAGAAATTACATTATCAATCGCCGTTGCAGAGGACCCCATCACCCTTGTGGGAGAGTCCACATACCATTTCAAACCATGAGTTGCCAACAAATCTCTCAATCTATCCGAACTTCTAGATTTCTCAAGAACATTAATATTTAGGTCTCCACATATAACAGTGACGAAGTCAACAATAATCTGACTGTATTTAATAAAGAGCCACATTTGAATTTGTAATGCATTTCAGAGCAATGGATTTTATCTTGTTTATTACAACTTTTATATAGAATTCAAAAAATGTCGGTTTTAGACTTATTTTAGATGTTTCGAACAAATACCAGGAAATTATGTTTTCAGTTTTTTGTTGATAACTCGGGTATCCTTTGACTTACAGAAACGAAAAAGAAAACATTTTTGTACTTGTAATTTTTTTTAAAGTTACCAGTTTTCAAGATATTCCACCTTTTAATTTGTAAAGGCCACCATTTTGGAAATTATAAAAATAAATTCTTTGTATTTGTTACACTTGTAAATTGTAACTTACAACATGCTTGTAACAAATTTGATCTCAATATCGTATCTATTTCGGAGAATTCGATTTTGTGTAGCCCACTAAGGGTTTTTCTTACAACCTGTACACAGGTTGATAATTACGTTTGGAACCGGATTAGTAACTTTCCAACTTAACAGATAGAAATATCAAATTGTACACATCATTATTGGTGATAGTAAACTACCGTGCACCTTGAGGGTGGCGGCTCACCAGGGGGCCACAAGAATTTTATTAATCACAGCCTGTCTTGAGTTCTACATCATTTTAAAAGTATAGTTTGAATTAAAATAATGTGCAAACAGCACCACAAAGGTTGATCTATTCGGACATTATTTCTGTTCAAAGTTAAAGTATAAAAAGTGTAAAAAATATCATTAGTTTTATTGAGCTGTGTTCAAAATGTTCTTCATCGGTCGTGTGAAAGTTACCGATACTGGGAGAACAGTAGTAACTCGCACTGAAAACATGAAATTTACATCAAGCGTTCCTACAAAGTCAATGTTTAATAATGCTAGAAGAAATATTAAAACTGTTAAACATATATTCACTTTGGGCTTAAAATACACCTTAGTATGTGTGCGACGTGTGATTCATCTTATTGTAAATCCTAAAGAAATGCAAAAATTAAGCAGAATATTCGAATTGATCAAAAGTATGATTAAAAACACATTTATTTCTAAGTCTGAGAGCCAACTCAAATATTTAGAACATCACAAATTTAGAACGAGGTACCAGACTTAGGGTTTAATTGTTCTGAATTCATATAACAAAATTGTATTATTTATGTCCATTTCAGCGTATTGACTTTTACTTTCATCGGTTTTGAATATTGTTGCCCTTATTGGGTTTGACATATTTCAACTTAACTTTGAAATACACGGTATCAGAAACTGGCACATACTTTCTCGCAAACATATTTAAATTGTCAAACAGATTCACTGTAACTTCATAATTGTATTAAAGTTGGACAGGGGATACAATAAAGTAGGAGAGCAACTAATAAATATTATTATTATTAGCTAGAGAGAAAATTATTCGATCGTTTTTGAAAAAATTGTACCAAACATGTCAATTACGCCCTATATATTATAGGTGCACCAAAAAAGGTTTTGAAAAATTTGGAAAAACAACCCCCTTTTGGCCAAAAAACCCCCAAAAATCAGTTATTATTATTAGCTAAACAAGAATTAGAAAGATGCTGTTTTATGCATATGGTAGGGTACATTAAGGGTTACAAATAAGCCAAATTTTATCAAAATCTTTAGAACTGTTTTTTTATAAAAAAATAATAACTGATTTTTTGGGGGTGTTTTGGTCAAAAAGGAAGTTGTTTTAAAAAAATTTCAAAATATTTTTTCTTGCATCTATACAGGCCTAATTGAAATGTTTGGTGCAATTTGTTCCAAATCGTTCGAATAGTTTTCTCTCTAGCTTTGTACATACAGACAGACATTTTGTAAAAACCACTTTACGGAGTCCCAAAACGGATATATCCAAAAGAATCTCAACATGATTGTTTTGCGATCACTATACTTTCTCTATATTATAGTATAGTGAGAAAGTAAAATGGCACATTACTAGATATTAAGAAAAATACCATACAGAGAATACTAAAATATTTACATTGTGAGTGATTATGGTACAATAATTACTCCAATAACTAAATTTACCTTTTTATCAGTCGCGTGCCTTCGTTGAGCGTATGTTTATGACGCGTTTCGAAACATATGTTTCATCATCAGATTTAAAAAAATTAAAATGTTCACATTACATATAGGCCTAACACAAAAACATTTAACTCACAAAACACACAACTGTGACGTGTAATCCAGGTAAATATCTACTTTGTTTCACGATTGAACATTTGCCGTGGCACAGTAGTGTATTTTGTGTTATAAATTAAATATTTTTGTGATATATAAATATAATGTGAACATTATTTTAAATCTGATGATGAAACATATGTTTCGAAACGCGTCATAATTATACGCTGAACGAAGTCACACGACGGATAAAAGGTAAATTTAGTTATATCTACAATGAGTTTGAAATTAATCAAAGTATTACAATAAATAGTTGAGATAATGAACCAACACTTATTGATAGCTCATAGTTTAAAAAATAGCTGCAATAGTTTTTTTTTTATAAATAATGTAAAATAAAAACAACGATTATTTATTTCACCATTGAAAATAGAGTAAAACAAATTTTATGATCAAGGATCACATGACCTAAACATGCAGAATACTTTTTATGTTCAGCCATTTTCAACGTATTCCTTACTTTATGGACACCAAGTATACAAGCATATACAGTATGTAGTAGTTGTAAAATAAAACATTTGCAGGAGAAAAGCCGTTGATGATTTCTTGTTCTTGTATACAATACACAAAAAGTAGAATTAACAACAGTAGTGTAGAAACAAGAGTTCTGGGCCAAATCTGACCTTTTGACCCCAGGTCACCTGACCCTTGCCCCCAAGGTCAAGATAACAAATTGCCCGTGACTAATTGACCGTGACGCGATAACAAATTGAGCGTGACTAATTGTTTAAGGTCACGTGACCCTTGACCAAAGGTCACCAGATAATAAATTGGCCG